>KN834787.1:371196-386137 GCA_000827265.1 Collybiopsis luxurians FD-317 M1 | reverse complement strand
GACCAGATCATGGTACCATTTGAGGGGTTTTGTTGGTAGATTACCTTCATACATTTTTGAATGAAATTGGTGACTTGTCTCAGAGATGGTTGATCTCTCACTGTCAGAATTTTAGGCAGAGCGGGAGTATAATTCTCTTTCTTCGTATGGATCGAAGTGGTGATAAGCGGAGGAGAAAACCGAATACAAAATCAGATAATAACAAAACTACTACTTAAATATTTCTCATTGTGCTATTTATTAAAATACACCGTTTGTTGTGATTTGCTTGATTGTTAGTATCGGAAGATGGTAGAACAGCTGTCACTGAGGATTGTAGAGGCCGTCTCGTACAGTCTGCAGCCAGACAGATATCACATAAGAGATAGAGAGGACGACGCTACTAGATGAAGGCGTTACATAATTGCTGACTCGGAAATATTTTTAGGGATTTACGCTACTTATCGTTACCCATGTCTTTCTCGCTGTGTTATTTAATTAAATACACTGTTCAAATCAGCTCTTGTAGACTCTAGATCTCTGTTGTTGGGATCTCGGACTCACATAGTTATTAGTATCAGATGATGATAGAATAACTATCATTGAGGGTAACAGAAGCCATCTTGTACAGTGGCTAGAATTATATCTCAAAGGAGATAGAAAGGACGATGCTAATGAAGGAATTACATGGTCCTTAGTGGTCGGACACAGATAAAGCTAGACAACAATCCCACCAGGCAGTCTCTGCGCCGCATCCACAGTGCACCATTCACACTATCAGAGATTGCCATTGAGGTGAACTTGTGGCGCCATGATGTTCTCCCTTTTCAATCTCTTGAACAATAGCAATTGAGTAAATTTTGAAAATGTAAAGATTTGCTCCACTGTCTTCTATGTTCAACCCAAAGGATACAGATACTTACATACATCCAATTACTTTGGACAAAAGGCATGCAGAAATACCAAGAGGGAGAAATTTAAAGTGGAATATTAGAGTGTAAGACACCCGTCTGGGTTACTATTGCCTGGCATTTTGAGCGGGACCTTGCCGACCTGGAAAATGATGTATTGCAGTAGCGGTCGCAGGTTGTTCCGATTTATAATGACTGTTTCACCCAGATGATGATAGACATCTCACCAACCTTTCCTTCTTGGGTATGTCCTCCATTCATCAACCATTCATGTACGTCCATATCAATTTCAGACTCTCCTATTTGAATATACTGACATCCTCTAGTGTACTTTCTCAATGGCGGTTTGCAGCTTGCAATGCTGCCGATTCAAGATGGAGAAATGCCCACATGCTCTTGAATTAATTAATGATAACTGGGTGGAGAAAGCTGAATACAAAACCAGATAATTGTTGCGGCATATGGCTTGCGCATCCGTTCCGCTCCCATCTTTACTTCCCTTTCCTTATAGATAATCCTTATAGTTATTCCATTTCTTCATCCTTATTCCATCCTCTTCATAGTTATCCCCATATTTGTTAATCCATCTACTTTAAAGACTGCATGTTTAGTGGTGTAGAGGAATTAATTCTTCCAATCCTTGAATCCCCTCTCAGAGGTCTTTCGGACTGAGCATGCTTGTTTTCTAACAATAATAACAAAACTACATAAATGTTTCTCACTGTACTGTTTAATTGAATACACTGTTCAAGTATCAATGGAACAAATTCATTGATCCCCGTCTTTTAGCGTTCGAGTCATACTACTGCAGGGGTGCAGTTGAGCGACATAGTCCACATATTGCTTGAGATAGGTGGAGGCACAAGATGTGATTGAACTGACACAGTTCAAGTGAGCAGAAATTCGCTGAGATATGGGCTAGAGGGAGAGAGAGAAACGAGGACACGTCTCCTGGATGGTGACCTTAGCGAGAGGTTAGCGCGGGAGGATCAGATGCTTGAGCGCAGGGTGACTGACACAGTTGAAAACCTTTCATCCTTTGGCTGTGGAATGGCTACATTGGTCTGATTATGGAAAGCCGGAAGGCCTCGCTCATGTCCAAGGCTGATCATCAGCATCATTTGATGGGACCCAGGTCACTGCATGACTTTAATGACTAATTTCCTTGCTTAGTTGCCAGATTATGTCAACAGAGTTACTGCGCGAACCTGGGTAATACATTAGGTTCATGCATGCATGTAGACTGAAAACAAGTAACCCAGCAAGGCTGTAAGTGATAGAAGCTTAGTATTCTCAGTGTTGCCATTAAGTTCTCTTTTGAAACTTCATGGTAGCTATGAATAGTAAGAGGTACATTTACTCTAGATAGGTAAGTTGAACAGTGATAATTATATGAAAAGAACCAATGATGCTTCCAGTTTAATCGTCATATTCAATTCTGTGACAACAGAGTGTATTCTATATACACCTTCCTGTTGGAATTAATATTTGTCAAGTGATGGTTGCTTGCTGCACTGCCTGCGCAGCTCCAATTTTGAATCTTAATTCTAATATAGCTGTATATTTTAGTACCCCTCATCTGTCTGCCTCCCTTTTACTCTCACTATGAGGTCAAACAGATATCTATTTGTTTTTTTCTGTCTACTGTCTACCTGATGAAGCTCTGTTAATTATTCCAACACTTCTGGATCTTATCCTTCAATGCATTTGGTTCTGAGAGACCGTTTATGCATTCCCTTTATGTCCATTTCTTGACCATGAACCCACAGGACCTGGCAAGTTCCAAGCTTCACTTCTACACCATGAGTTATAACCATTTCTATGCCTATAGCCAAGCCCTCTTTCAATCAGGCTGGTAGAACCAATATGATTACGGGCAGCAACAGCTGCTTTGACTCAGAGGCTGCACAATCATTTGCCAAAGCTCCTGTGCCCAGAGTCATCATCACAAGGTCATAGGGATACAAGTGCTTAAGTGAGCTTTCACTGAATAGCTCAGCAGTCTGGAAGGAATAGAATTCATCTTCTACTTGTTGAAGTACTATCTGGTGGTCCGAGCACACTGAAGCACATGATCAATTGTGATTATCTCTGAAACCTTTTGTTGCATTTTTCTTCTTACCGCTTACCTTTGTACCAGTACTTGTACAATAAAGGCATAAGCATGTTTTCATCCTATCTGTCCTCATCAGCCTATATTTCGGCTCATTTACCCTTTACAGAAAATATCAACATAAGTGGTCATCCCCACTAGAGGTCATTCTAGTCCCCTGAGCAAGGTCCATTGCTCCTGACAACTTGTAGCATGTTATGCTGCCCAAAACCCCACTGAACTTGTACCAAACTTGAGTCTAGGACTCCTGAGGCCTGTGTAGAGCCAGATTTACACCTGTAACCACATTCATTCCCTTAACTCCTATTTTGACAATACCATGCCCAGCAAGAAATGCAATTCAATTATCCATCTGAACACTCCAGATGATTTTCCTAACTGGGATTTTGCTCTCCAGGTCCACCTCCAGAGTAAACAGCTTCATGAAGTTGTCTATGGCACCAAGAGTTGACCGGCAGGTCCGAATTGGAGTGGTTCCTAACATCCTCGGAGAGATGGAGGGGCATGCCTATAGGAGGGCTTCCAGCACTGGATGTATGGAGTTCAGCATGATTGTTCCTGGATGTGGGAAGCATCCAGTCTGTGTTTTTTGAGGAGGCAGTCAGCAATATAGGCCCAGACTGGTCTCAGAGTTGGGTCCAGCTCAAGGTAGGATTTTAACTGCATAAGCTGTATTGCATCATTCCTGGCATAGAGGTCTAAGATCTTTTTGCCTCCTTCAGTAATTTGTGCTGACATGGTTTCCTGCTTGACTGGAGAGTTCAAAAATTCTTTCTGAATGGATATTAGGCATTTAGCAACATGGTCTGGCATACCATTTGCCTGTGTGAGGTATTGGGTTATTGCCCCAATGGTCAGTTGAATTTGATGTCTTTTTGCCTCTAGAGTTGGGTGGCTCTCAGAGCAGTGGTCCAATATGGACAATATGCTCTATCAGAGGGAGCCAGGGGGTTGCTTCCTTGGTATGGTTCCCAATATGGGCACCTAGATATCTTGCTGACTCACCGTCTGCTACAATTTGTGTCCCAGCTGGGAACCCCCCATCATCAGGGTTCAATTTCCTGGACTGGATGAGCTCCTTCCTATATTCTTCAGAGCCTACTGGGATAATCTCTGTTTTTTCTACATTGAATTTTGCACTGGATGCACTACACCATAGGTCAAGGAGGCTTAGAAGGTCAGAGAATTTATCATATTTGCTAAGATAGGTTACTGTGTCATCTGCAAAGAGGGATGCCTTTATAGGAGTGGACATGCCTGGGATTTCAAAGCCTTTTAATGATGGGGTACTTCTGATGAGTTCTGCCAGGGGTTCTATAGCAATATTGAAAAGGAGGCATGACAAGGGGTCTCCCTGGCAAACACCCCTAGTGATATAGAAGGGGGAGCTCAGCTCACCATTTATCATAACTTGGGTTTGGGCATATTGGTATAGGGATTGAACTGTGGTAATGAACTGTTCTGGCAAGTTAAAGGCTCTCATGGTATCCCATAGATATTGGTGGGATATTTTGTCATAGGCTTTTTCTTGGTCAAGAAGGACCATTGCTCCATGTAGGGATTCATGTTCAGCATACTCAATGAACATTTTACCTTGGTAAATCTGGTCCATAATTTTCTGTTGGGGCATGAAGCCTGCTTGGTTTTTATTAATGATGGAGGGGACAACCACCACCAACTTCAAGGTAAGGGCCTTAGTAAAGAGCTTGTAGTCTGAGTTAAGGACTGTGATGGGGCAGTAATTGGCAATTTCAGTATGCTCTTTCTTTTTGAAAATTGGCCACATCCATCCTGCATTAAAGGTGCTTCCTGGGATGAGCCCATGTTGTTCAACATCATTGAAGGCTGTTGTGAGGAAGAGGATGACATTGGAGGTTTGAATTTTCTTATCAAGAGCCAGTTTCTTATTGGCTGCTGAATCATTTGTATGGCGATTTCTCAGGACCATCCAGAGTTCAGTGGGTATGCCTGATATTCCTACTGCAACCCCCTTTTTGCTCCTTTTGAGGGCTTCAATTACTGTTGCTTCACTGATGGGCTGGGCTAGAGAGGCTCTGTCCTCATTTGACCGTCTTACTTTCAGTGTGGCCAGGGCAGTCTGGATTTTAGCTTGTTTTTGCTCTGGGTCAGCTGCAGAGGTGTCATGCTGAATGCCCTCATGATAGTTTCTGGCATGTTCTGCCATTCTGTCTGAGTGGGAGCAATATATTGGCCATCCAGTTTGAGTATTAGTTCCTATGCATAGGTGGGACATTGGATCTCTAGGTTTTTTCTCCTTCATTTTACCAGCTGAGAATTTTGTTACTAAGTCATTCTCTATCTCCCCCTTCAGCCTGTAGTTATCTTTGCACTCCCTTTGCATACGGGTGGCAATTTGCTCTATTTCATTATCAATGGAGTGGGCATTGGCCATGCAGGCTATATCTTCATTGCTATTGTCTTCATTCATCTCATTGAGTATTTTATTTCAGTCTTGTTGTAGGATTTTTATCTTGTTCTTGGCAATGCCAGCATGCTTCTTGCTAAAGTTTCGCTCTGGCTCTAGGGCATTTTGGTTAAATTCCTGCAGCAGGGTTTGAGGGTTATGCTGGAAGGTATGGGCATTGTCCTCCTTGCATGTGGACATTTTTGCCTCCAATTGTGCACCCATTCTTATGATGGAATTGATTAATCCAGGTTTATCCAGGGAGCAAAGGTTCATTGTATACCTTCCCCTTCCATGATAGGGGGCCCCAGGGGTATTTACTACTACTGAGACCATATGGTGGTCAGTCAATCCAATTAGGTCATCAGAGATGTTCCAGTTGTGGCACTGTCTCTGGAGGCTATCAGTTATGTAGATGCAGTCTAGTCGGGACATAGTGATGGTATCATCTCAACCATGATGGGTGTAGGTATATTGCTGCTCAGTGGGATTAGCTGCACACCAGCCATCCTTCATACAGAACATTGACTTGAATCTTACTAATGCATGGATGGCATCCAGCTGGTCCTCACAGTTGTTTGATTGGTCACAAGGTTCTTCACAAACATTGTGGTCTCCTACTATGAGATCTGGGACAGGTAGGTTTAGCTCCAGCCATTTGGCTGTTAGGTCATTGTAAAAGGAGGCAAGGTTAGTCATGTTGTCATTTGGGGGGTAAACAACCAGAGTTGTAAGGGTCTGGTTATCATGGCGGGGAACAGAGACACATAAGGCTCTCCCTCTAATTATAATGTGGGACTGCACTTCAGGGCCTGTGTTTACCAGGTCATAGTTCAAGGCAACTGCAACTCCAGCAGCATTTGGATGGTCTGGGTCTATTGTTGATATTATCTTCAGTCTCTTACCATACCAACTGTCTTGAATTTCATCAGTTTGGATTTGTGAGAGGTGAGTCTCTTGGATTGCCATGATAGCAACTTGTTCATCAAACATAATCCTGTGGATGTCACACCATTCATGTTTATCATCAGTAATATGATCTGCACCTCATCCCTTAATATTGATTGATGCTATTTTCAAGTGTGCTCGGGTTTTCTTCCTAAGTGAAGACACTTGTTGGGGAGTGAGTATCTGTTTGCAACATAGGTTATTAAAAACCTGGTGAGCCTCCTCATATTGGATTATGGAGGGGCAGAAGTGGCTGTTCCTTGGCTGAGGAATTCTTCACTGCAGTGGCTGTTGTGCCATTGTAATCCCAGTGTGGGGTAGAAGAGGGGGACTTCCAGCCTGACTAGCAGGGTAGGGGTAACTAGAAGAGTGGGCCTGAGTTGGCAGTTCTGTCTCCTGAGTAACAGTAGGGTTTCCCCCCACAGGTTCCAGGCTGCCAAGCTCAGGTCTGAGCTCTTCAGCACCCCTGGTTCACCTGCCATTAGTAAGAGTACCTCCAGACCCAGCAATAGAGTGGTTGGAGGGCAGACCACTACTAAGCTGAGGACCAGAGGGGGTATCGCACATCCCAGTAGAGCGGTGTAAGTGGTTCATAGAGGAGAACAGTAACACCCTTGCAGACTTTCTAGGACAGCAAAGGCAGAGCTTTCCCCAGACTTGTGCTTGGCAATTGGGTGCCAAGTTCAGTCTAAAGGTTATCCAGCAAGCCACTCAACTGGGTTTTGAAATACTGGCTTTCCTGTCCCACAAGTGGTCAGTAAATGTGGGCCAGTACTTATGAAGGGTGAATATCTTGGGACCCAATTCCCAGCTGGTTTTTCATGGAACCAGGTAGACCATGCATGGTCAGCTTACAGGGGGCATCAGCTACTGAGTATTAAAATTTCCAGATTGGCATAAAGTAAGTTAGGAGCCTTGTAGACAGAGTGCAGAGTGAAAGGCATAGAGTGGAGTCATTTGTATTGGAAGAGTAATATACAGAGGTGTGTAGGTCACATATTGGTAAACAGTACTGTATGTCCTGCAGGACTAGCTATCATAAGTTGCTCTAGGCATGAGTGCGACCATGACCACCCCTACCATGATTGCTGCACTTGTTCCCTTGACTACCACAGCTGCCACTGCAATTAAAATTACCTTTCTCATGAGTCTCATTTGCTTGTTGAGGCTGGGGTTTAGGACCTTGCCAGTCAGGGAGGTTGACAAAGGGGCAGAGGCCTACAGGGTGGTCAATGCTGAAGCAGTACATACAGGGTTTGAAAGGGTCTGAAATGATGCAAGCACAACCCTTGAATGGATGGACTGCAGACAGTTTGGTCATCAAGAGCTGTTTGAGTTTCCATTGGGTCATTGGATTATCAGAGATCAGGTCTGCATGCAGGTGGTAGACTATGTTGTATAAGTTAGTGTTGGCATCATCCATGTTGGGGTCATTGGATAGTTTAGGGAGGGCAGTGACACCAAGATGCAGGGTAGCGATGCCAATCGACTCTACCCACTCACTGAACAGCACCTCTGCATTCAGGAATGGGTCAGGATCATTCTCCTTGGCAGCTCATCACATGATCATCTCAGTGATGCTTGCTACAACATGTGGTTGAACAGGTTTGCAATCATAGATAGCAGCATGCAAGAACTCCACGCAGTCACTGTAATCAAGCTCGTTGTCATCAAAGGTGAGGTCGTACACCACCCCTAGGAAGTGATCAACTGGAGGTGGGAATCTGGACAGGTGGATGGCCTGGCCACCGCTGGAAAAAGTTGTCTGGCCAGAGTCACCAAGGTGGTAGGAGAGGAGATTTTGAGGGATGCCAAGGACTAGGGCTGAGATCATGATGGCTTTCATGGATGGGGTACCATTGGCAGACAGTGCTGGGGTAGCTAGGGACACTTCAAAGGTGCAGGAGTCAATGTTAAGGGTGCCCAATATAAGAGTGCATATGACCGCAATGTGCTGTGGAGCTTCAAGGGACCTGCTGTCAGCAACTGTGGCGAGGATGGGGTTTTGATTCTGGCTGATGTGCAACCATGCATTGGCTTGCATTGGTTCAACACCTTCAAAGATAGAGTCCCTGTCACATCCTGTAATGAAGCCCCAACCAATCTCCAGTGTCTTGGTAGTTGTTAGCTGTGGGGGACAGCCATCCGCTGTTCCAAAGGGGACCTCCGCATCCATGTTGTCCCCCCCCATGCATACTGGAGTGTGGGACCAGTTGCAGTGAGGAATGGGAGAGAGGCAAGGGTGGGGAGTGGGTGGTGAGTCTGGTGGGGGCAGCACATGATGCCAGCTAAACTGATGGTGTTTCATTGGGGATTCCAGGTGAGCTGGTGGGGGGGTAGAGGGGCACTTTGATGGGTTCTGATGAGAGCTTCCACTTGCAGGTGCACAGGCCTCTGACCTGCTCAGGGTGATTGCACAGTGGAGATGCCTCGCTTCTTTGTCATCATTGTGTGCACAGTCAAGGGGGTGATAGGGTCCTTCCACTTGGCGAGGGTTTCTGTGGCATCTGTGAAGAAGTCCTCATTGTTGGAACCCTCAATTGGGTTCATTGCAGCAGAAGCTGGGGACAGGGGGGGTGTAAGATCTGGGAATAGTTGTCTATGTTGAGTATAGATGGGGAGGGGTTGGACAACAAAGTGCCTACCCTTTTCCTTGGCCTTTCCTTTCTCCTTACTCTGAGATGACTCCTCTGGGACTGGGGCAAGAGGGTTCATCAACAACGGCAGTGCTACAGGTGGCAGTCCCTCTTTACTCTTGCTCTGGGTGACTCTGGTGGAAGAGGGAGCTGAATAAGGTCAGTGGTGTTGTCACCCAGCATTTAGGAGAGAGGGAGAACATACCATCAGATGTAACTGATTTCTTTTGCCTGGTTTTCTTGCTGGTATCAGATGCATTGTCATTCAGGGGGGCACCAGGCGGTCCAGCAGGTTGAGACATGTTAGGCCCTGGGGGAGCAGAGTGCTTCTTCAGAGACTCCACAATTTTGATGATGGTCACTGGGGAGACAGGTTGGTACTTGCAATGGGTTTCCTTGTCGCTCTGGCCCTGGGGCAGCGGGCCAGCACTGGGGGACTGGGGGCAGGGGGTTGGGCTGCCCAAGGTGTCTTGGTTTTGGATCAGTGAAGCACTTCCTTTGTTAGGAGAAGGGGGAGGGGATCGAGTTGGAGTTTTCCAGACAATGTCAGTGTATGAGACATCATTTGTGACAGGGGTGGAAGGGCATGAGGTGGTAGACATTTGTTCAGGTACTCTTCGTGGTGGAAGTGTAAGATGAAGGAATGGTTTCTGAGGGCTAGATTTATATAGTGAGCAATTGCATGGCCACTTCTTTGTCTGCTTGCACCTCCAATTGGATTGGCCTTTTGTGGTCACACATCAGACCCCTTCCTTCCTCTTTGAGTGGCAGGGTACATGCTGGACAACCAGGAAATTTTGCTTCATAGTTTGGTATGACATGCTTGTAATTGTCGGGAGTGGTGTGATGCATTCCAGCTTGTCTGCAGAGTGACCTCGGCGGGTAGGGCACGTAACTTGGAAGGCATGATGGAAGAGGTGGTGGACAAAGGGCAAGGTGTGGGAGCATAAACAAGTCAAAATAATGATGTGGCTGGCACAGCAGCATTGATGCTATGGCACTTCATTTTGGCACCTTGACTACAAAGAGTCTTGGGCCACTCAGCTCCTTGCTGAGAGCCCTAGTTCTGGTCAACATCTGGGTATTGGTTTTAAAAGGGGACTAATAGTGATTCACAGGACCTTATCGAGACCATGTCATTCGGATACTGGTAGACACAGCATTGTAAGGGTCACTGGCCTTGCCACTGGTAGCATGGGAGTTCTCATGGTGATGGTGGTATGAGATCAAGGAGCCCATGAAAAACCATGTTTACCATGCATAAATTCATGATATAGACACTCTGGACATTCACTGTCCTAGTAATATCCATATTCTTAAACTTCCCTTGATTCTGACCAGCAACAAAATGGAGATACCCACATATAGGTTTCTAAGCACTCATAAGTATTCCAGCCAGCCCAGGGATCTGTGAGCATGTACCTCCTTTTGCACTTGTGGCATGATCCAAGTCTTCAGACGGTGATTGTACCAGATATCTTCAGGAGCATACTATGCTCATCCAGCAAAAAGAGATACATCATTTGGGTCATACTTCTTTGCATAGTTGGGAGTTTTATGGTTTCCGTCGATAGTGAGAAGTAGTTGAACAAGGTGTCTAAAATGCACATTTTGCATTCAGGCGCATTGTGAATTGGACTGACTGTCCATGAAGCCTATGAAAGTAGAAACCGACATAGTTCAGCCCAAGCCATGATGAATTACTGAACTTACCTTTGAAAGTCAAAAATATACAGTGTCCACTTTTGGCTAAAAAGATCAAGTGTAAGGAATGAGTACCGAAGTCCACAAGGGTGGGGCCCTTGAATAGATTACTGTACCATTTTAATCAATTCGACGCGACCTGTGACCTGTGACCAGGTGTCGAAATTTTGGTTTCGACACATCCAAAAGTGACCTGTGACACCCAAAAAATTTCGACACTATAGTAAAGGGCCGCCAGTTCCACTTTTTGCTGCACCCTCATTCTGTGCAAGCACATACGTGATCGCAGATCATTTTTTTTGGTTGGATTCTATCGCTGTCGTAGTGCGTTTACAGTAGGCAGAAATTAAATAGATTTCTGATTCTATTTAAGCCAAAAATTGACGAAAAAATGATTCATAAAGTCAATTCAACACTGGCCAAAGTGACCTGTGACCGACCAAAAAATTTCCACTTTTTGAGCGTCTGTGACCTGTGACCGTCGAATTGATTAAAATGGTACAGTATAGCCTATTTACTCAGTACTTAATTATCATGTCTACCTAATTGTCATATTAGTTTGCAATGAGAAAGACCAACTGTAGTTGACAGTGACAGAGCATTGGTTTGCTTCTTCTTGGTTTGCAAGGGCCCTGCGGCACTAGTGTCACAGGTGCCTGGTGCTCCTCTTTTTTTTTTGCTCTTTTTCAACATCCTCACTTGAACCACCCTCATTTGTCCGGTGCTCGGGAGATTAATGATGTCGGACGTGATGGTATATCATGATATATAGACTTGAAGCTACAGATTGGACTGAGTTGGACATCCTACAAGTGTTTCTTCCAAATGAGCAGACCAGAACTGTGAAATGGTCCAGGGTTTGGAGCATCTGGGGAGGCATAGGCTCGAGCAGCGTAGCAACACCGCGGTAGTGTGAAAAAATGGCGGCAAGTTTTGGCTTAGGAGTATAGATGCAAGGAGCCAGCCGTTTGGTGGGGAAAAGATAATGGTGGTGGAGGAAAGTAGGAGGAAAAACGAAGCAATCTTTTCCCGATTCATGGACTCGAGGCGGTCCGCCGGTAAGTGGTATCCGGGATTTTCTTTCCGCAAGATGCAGGTGAACTAGACGATTTGCCTTCATCACGTATAGTGAGTGTACAAAAGTGGAATTCTCGGATGCTTAAAAATACTCACCGAGTTGTACTAGCTCTTTCATCTTCATCTCGTCAGGGCTTTTTTCCTCGTGCTCGGTCCCGCTGCACAGTATCACCGAATCAACGTCTACGACCTAGCGCTACATCCTATTTCGACACGACTGCAAAGCGCAATGAAACTGTTCAAAAGGTCGCTATCTAGGAAATGGGCGACGAAGAGGAAGTGAAGCGGGAGATAAAGGAAGTTAGTGTCGGAGGGCTTCGTCGGCACTTGACAATGCGAGTGTACCCAAATGTACTCTTTCCCTCGGTATTATCTGAAGGGTGCTCAGCGTCTGTCCTGTCTGTCCTTTTCAGGGTTCCTTCGGAATGCAGACCAACGCCGACCATAACATTGGTTGGGTTGTGTGTCCAAAATATCATCCCTCTTCCGGCGGATTCTAAAGATCTGGAAAAATCGAGATGGGCAGCAATGCGAACTATGGACCCACAGCTCGCGTAATTCATGGCCAATTCTTCCCCTCTACCACCACCATTGGAATAACCACTCACACGCTCCCCGCCTGCATCCTCTCAAATATCCACATTTTCATCGATTCGGTAGCGAATCGAGTACACGGACTCTTTTGAGGCTCGTGCATCACAACTCGTTGTCGAGCGGCCCTTCCGAGAATCCGAAATAATTGGAAAGGCGATGGATCCAAACTCGGGCAACGAGATGGAGCTAGCTGTGTGCCACAACTCCAGGATAGGCCATCCGGGGAGCCTCGAGCGGACTCATTGGAAGTCTTGGAACGGTGAGGAGGAGGAGCATTGTTCTGGAGATGATCAAGGACATGGAGCCTGGGGTTTTTCGCAGGTCTTGGGTAAGAAATCCGCGGAATGGCGAGGCCATTCGTACAGCTAGGTCACTTTTTCTGTGGATCGAAAGTGATTTTATCTAATAATCCTCCTCATTAGACGTATATCATGGAAGATTCTCGCACTATCACACCGAAAACGTCGCGTATATCGAGTCAAACGTCTCTGGCTTACCCTCATCGCCTTCCATCGTCGATTGCACCCAGAGTACACATCTTTTGGAAGGATTCCTATTCTACAGTTCGACGACCATTAGCAAGCTTGAACAGCAACCTCAGTCCCATTCAGTCATTAGCAAGCATCGGCACCTTCCTTTCGGTTTAACATTCTATGCTCAGTCTTGATTTCGCATCTTCGAAGCTACCCGTCCGTTGGTAGAGAGCATTCGGGAAAGGTCCAAAGGTCGATGTTCGCGTCCTGCTTTCGGACAAATAGCCCCGGATCTCGAGTACGGAAGGAGGGAGCCATCTGTTAAAACGAAAGAATGAAGAACTTGGCATTCGACTCGACTCGTCACTGCAGGGTAGCATTGCTCTACCCTTCCTGTTCTCCGGCTCCCGTCCTGTGCAGCGTATCCTTTAATCGTTTCCACCCCGATGTAAAGCTCTGACAGCTCGTAAAGCAACCAAGCCGTCTTTGCCTCTCTCCCACCCGCCCTCGCGTATATTGCACTAGCCGTCTGTCTTCATTCCCATTCGATGGTACCGGGATACGTCTCAATGCACTCATTCGTCGTTGCTGCGTCGGGACCTACCGCCCCTCTGAATAGGTATCGATGCGTGACGGGGATGTCGCAGCGCCTTGAGAGGTTTCAGGGTTCGATACCCAGAAAGTCGCTCTGCCGTTTCTGGCCAGAGAAAGACGGTTAATGGTCGGCGTTCAATCTGGAACTTAGTAGCGTCAAGCTTTGAGTAGGTATACTTCCATATGTCGAGTCTTAGTTTTGGTCCTTTCTTGTGCAGTGGCTTCAGGCTACCTTTCCTTTCATCACTTGCCTTACTCTATGTTCGACTATTTATTATATGGAACAATGGGCGCATGTACAAAAAATAAACTATCGATTCAACTATGCCGGAATTATGCTCTCCTTTTCATTCTTCACACTTCCTTTTTCCCACTTTAACTATTCGCCAGAACTGGTCGCTTTTCATTCCGGCGGGGCATGTGCAGGTTCGGAAGCAGGTATTGGGGCGAGCCGTCCGATTGATAGAAGGTCGAATCAGCCATGGAACACGTCGTTGTCATTGGTGTATATGACCATTGGATGCGTACGCGTTACGTATCCCGATCCAGATGATTCGAAGAAATGGATGGAGCAATCCGAACGCCTCTACAGAGATTGCCCAAAAGGATATAGCAGGTTTGAGGATTGTCCTGGTTTACTTACGCCGAAAGGCATACATTATCTAGGGAAAAGGAAATGATGATGATGAGCAAGGGAACAAATCGATACATAGTAAGGGGATGCGGAAGCACACCTCTTTCCCTAGGATCCCTTACCTCCGGCCGATGCTCCCCAAGAAATCACACTCCCTCCCACAAACGGATAGCAGCCTTCGTCTTCCCGCTGGCATTCGTAAACTGATGGTAGACGCGCATGAATGCCAGTGAAGCATGTCTTGCTCGTAACATAGGTGCCATTTGATCAACGGAGCGAGTTCATTGATCCTCGTCTTTTAGCGTTCGAGTCATACTACCGCAGGGGTGCAGTTGAGCGACATAGCTACCATTGTCCGATACTAACAATCAAGTAAATCACAACAAACGCTGTATTTTAATAAATAGCACAATGAGAAATATTTATGTAGTAGTTTTGTTATTATCTGATTTTATATTCGATTTTCTCCCCCGCTTATCACCGATTCAATCCATACGAAGAAAGAAAATTACACTCCCGCTCTGTCTAAAATTCTGACAGTGAGAGATGATCGAACCATCTCTAAGACAAGTCACCAACTTCATTCAAAACGTATGAAGGTAATCTCCAACGATAGCCTTCAAATGGTCCATGATCTGATCTCCAGCAGCTCCGAGACCAAACGCTTTAGCCATTTCTTGAGTCTTGCCTGCTGTAGCTGATCCAACAGCTGTCTCGATGAAACGATGCTGAAAGTAGATGTCAGAAACAGAATTGACTCGGAAGAGTGCCGCCTCACCTGGTATGGCTTGCGTTCCTCATCATGAATAAACAACAAACCGAGCTCTCCTTGAGCATTCTTCTGACCATACTG
>KN834787.1:334034-349799 GCA_000827265.1 Collybiopsis luxurians FD-317 M1 | reverse complement strand
GAATAACAAAAAGTTGAGTTAAATACAATATGAGATAGAGTAGAATAATATATAGAATGAGGTATAGTAGAGTAAGAATAGAAAGAGATGAGAATATACAATATTATTTTACATTCACATTTTAGAGCCCTCAGGATGCCCCAGGGAAGCCTCAGGGACTCTCAGGCAACCTGAGAGTGCTCAGGATTTGGGGGTGTCCCTTGGCATCCTGGGTAGCCTAGACAAACTAGGACCCCTGAGAAGCCTTGAGAAGCCTTAGGCCATCAGATAACAACCCATATGAGCCTGGGCTATGGGACCTTTTTCCTGATGTTGAGGGCAAGGACCTGTGTAGAGAGGAGGGCTATTATCTTGGGTGAGTTCTTGCCTTTTTTTCCCCTTCTTTAATACTGATTAATCACCTTAGATTGATCTTCTTGACACTGCATTTACTTTCCTGCCTACTGAATGTCTGTCTACTTACCCATCTCATCTTCAAGTTATATTTCTACTGTTGTATTATGTAATCAAGTTAATGTATATTCCTCATTGCTCAAAACATATGTGAGATGAGATATACAGGGATTTAGATATTTATCTAGGGTTATAAGATTGATTTTAACATAAGCAGATACCTTCCAGGGATGCTCAGGGATGCTCAGGGATGTCCAGGGATGCTCAGGGATGCTCAGAGATACACAGGGAGCTCTCAGGGCTGCTCAAAGATTCCCAGGATACCTTGGGCTACTTTAATTTGCCTGAGTATGCACAGGATTTGGGGGGTGTCTCCTCGCAACCTTGGGCAACTCTGGCACCCTGGGTCTACCAGGTAGCCCAGGAAGCTCCAGGTTTCCCAAAAGGAATCAAAGTGAGCCTAGGCTTTGAAGTACTTTTGCTGATGTGATATACTGTGCTCGAGTATGTTAGCTTAATACAAAGCTTATACTAAATACAATAATATAATAAACTGTGCTATAAAGTGTAGGTATGGAATAGTAGATGAGAAACTATCATTACATATAATATAGTGCAATACTATAGCTTAGAGGGTTAATATAGATATAGTAGATGGAGTGTAAGATAGAGTGGTAGAAGAATAGAGTAAGATATAATATTATTTTAAATTTATTCTTTGAAGCCTCAGGGCTACCCAGGGATTCCCAGGGATCATCAGGGAAGCCTCAGGCACTCTCAGAGATCTTTATAGAAACCTCAGGCATCTTCAGGATCCTCAGGAACTGGGGGGTATCTCCTGACCACTCCAGCTGACCTGGGCAGCCCAGGCAGCCTGGGTGGCCTAGGTTTACCTGGACTCTCTGAGACTAGCCACTGCTAGCCTGGGCATATGAAACTTTTTCCTGATGCACAATGCATCAATTGATATCCCAAACAATAACAATGCAGTCCCATAGTATGTTGCTACACAGAATGGCAATCAAGAAACTGCCTGCCTTCCTTTGGACCATATAAAGTTTCTGCCATGCCACTGCCATCGTGATGTCTAAGTGCACAGCTGCAAGAGCACAAAAACATAAAACACTGCAGAATACTACATTTGAAGGATAACCATAGTCAATGTCAACAAAGAATATCTAGAGCAGTGTAATTTCAGTAGTAGTCATACATTTGAATCTCCAAAGTCACATTTTGTTAAACCAAGTTTCAAAATATAAACACCCATAACAAAAACAACATTTTCCTAGCAGCTATGACAATAATTTTAATCCCATCTCACTCTCTCTTAAAATAGACCAGAGTATTTGAGGCCTGCTGTTTTCTCTATTTTCTTCCTTCTTATACCTATGATGATGTTCCTGTTATGGCCCACTAAATTTCTTTAAGTATATACACTTCCAGTACAAGGAGAGTGCATTGACCGGCATCTTGGTGATGCAGCAAATGCATTGCTCATCAATTCTTCTTCCTCCAAAGCCTCTTTTGTGGGATATCCAATCAATTTCTCATTCACTAACCCGGTAGACACCTAACCTGCAATACACTGTACCAGTCCTAATTTTCTTTTGCAGCTATTTTTAAGGGTAAAACTAAGTAAGATATAAAGCTCATTGTACATACATGGATTAGGCTGTTAGTGTCACCTCAACCACTATCTGCATATCCACTCTCTCTTTCCTTCTGCTTAACTTCTTGTCTCAGAAGTGTTTTCGGTCTCAATCTATTTGTGTTATGTCTTGCTACTGCTTATAATAGATTTTTATCCTTTTGCAACATGTTGAGCTTAGTCTCACAACATTTACCCAAGTGTGTTGTAACCTTAAGACTCTTGTCAATGTTCCTACAATCTTGCCTCAGGTTCATAGTATTGAATATCATCTAAGCAATAAGTCTCTACCACTTGCATACTGCTCTGTGCTTGAAATCCTATCTCCATTGCAGATTGTGTTTGAAGGAACATTGTACATTCTTTTGCATGACCCCAGAGAGCTCAATACTTCCCAAATCTGTAAATTCTTCCTATAGACTAGGGTTGTGCATGGTTGGGTCAAGTCATGAACCCTGGGTTCAGGCCAGGGTCAGTCAAGAACCTGATCTTGACCCATGCTGTAAAATATTATCTGAGCAAGGCACAATGAATGTAAAATTCATCTATACAAGTAAATATTTTATCAACTACCTATTATCCTCAAGCCTAGCTATATAGTAGCCCTTATCCCTGATCCAAAACTTTGTGTTGAAGCCAAAGAGAGTGTGATCACCTGACCCAGTTGTTGCACAACAATTCATTTCCCAGTGCCCACCCCAATGTAGCATCTTAGAAGGAATTTCAGTTGATAACGAAGCATCTCCTGGCATAGAGCATCTTATATATGAGTGGCAAATGATGGACTGACTTTAACAGTCCAGAGGTTCAACAGATAAGCAGAAAACTGGTCCCAACAACAAAGCAGTCTAACTAAGTACAAGCTGAATATACTCACCTGGTCCCAACAATAAAGAGGTCAAGATGGGGAACCAGGCTACAGGCAGTAGATATATATACTGAAATGAACTGTGAGAGGGACTAATGCTACTGGAAGAAAAAAGTGACAACTACAAGAATAAAAGGTGTTGAGCATGTGGACATGCAACAGACATGAGAAAAGGAATTAGGAACCACTTCAGTAATATAATAATGACAGTGGGAACAAATAGAAGAAGAACAGTAGTATCATGTGGAGTGGCAATAGAAGGAAGTCATATGTCCAGGAAACTTTGGAACACTGGTTAGTCATAAACACAGTCATATGAAAGATGTAGAGTAAAAGAAAATGAATAGGGGTGAAAAGCAGATGCCTGTACCAACTTTACAACAGCCCCTTCTCATACCTGTGGGTCAGGGATCAGAGAAATGCTGACCATGACTCTTGACCCTCACTGACCCTCAAGCTGGGTTGGGTCCAGTCAGGTCGACCCATGCTGCCAGGTTGGGTTGGGTCATGGGTCAGTGACCTGACCATGCACAACCATAAAATAACATGAGCATGGTTGCAACACCTCCTTTGTATTGTTCATTCCAATGAAATAATGTTTAAAATTTACCTGAGTGCCTTGATCCAGCCCAGCCATTTAAGCCATTCTAATGAAATTCTTTTTGACTGGTTAAACATACAGAAGTCAATAAAAGCAAAATAAAAGCAAGGATTAACATACAAATGGCATCAAACCCTTGTCAGGCTGAATTAAAGAGTGAAACACTTGCAGTACACAGCTACAATTACCTAACAAAGGGTTAACCACTGATATGCTGACTCTGGGCTAAGTGCAAAAGTGAATATGCAACAAACACACACACCAACACCAACACACTCTTATGTCAAACACTCAAGTTCAAGGGGGTCTTCAAAAGTAGAATTCAATATACAATTACACAGATTGCAAATAATAACAAGGTTAACAGATTTTGCTTCCCAAGTTCTGTAAAACTCGGGTGTAATGCAACTTTCTAACTTCTTTACTTCAAAACTTCTGAACTGACTTACACTGAAGCTTTCTGTCTTTCTAGTGCAAGTCTCTTTCTGTCTGTACTGTTCTGTTCTTTCTTTCTTATTCTTTCTTTCTACAGTCTTTATTAAAGACTTCTTCTAGAAACACACAGTTGCACCTTCACTGCTTTAGCTGATAGCTTAGGGCAGTCTTGGGGCAACCAGTACTTGTCTTTCTATGCATATTCTGTCTCTCTTTTATACTGTTCAGGCTCAAGACAATGGTACAATGCAAATATTGCCATTGGTCAATGTCTGTATGAAACAACTGAATTGGTTTCTCTTGCTCAGTCAGCAGAATAAATGTGCCAAGCTGAACTTGTGAGAATGCTCAATAAGCGTTGTTCAAATTATCAGGTGCTACAAGTAATGCTCAGTAATCATTATTCAAACTATCTTATGTCTCAAGCATATCAGGAAACAGCTGTTCAAAGTTGCAAGAAACCATGAAAAAATCATGGAACAATCTCGGGAACTTCATCATTAGTTCATCAAACACTGATTTTCCATGCATCATCATTTTATCAGATATTGATGTGGCAACAAGTTCATCATTTTGTCAGCAACATCATTAGTTCATCAGATATTAATGCTTTACTCACGAGAATCCACTGCTTTGACTTTTCATAATAGAAATCATCATGTGTCCCAATCACTGTTGATTCCAAGACTGCACAATCATTTAAAGTTGACACTGAGTTTGGGTTTTAGTGCACTGGAGCACAATGTACCAAGTTCCTAAGTTCTCTTTAAGTATAAGGGTAGAAATTATTAGATATTAGATTTTTAGACCCAAATAAAATTGAGTTGTATCACCATAAAATATCTGTGATATTTTTGCAGTTAAACCTGGTTAAGCTGGTTAAATTGGTTAAACCAAAATTTCATGGAAATGAACTTTTAAGCAGGTCTGGATTAACAGAGCTTATCATATTTATCAAAAATAGAGATAATAACACATAAATTCTGTTTTTCCTCTACATGGTGAGCAAAAGAGTGAGCAAAATTATAGTGAAATATAGAGTGACAATTGGATGCAGAAGCATCTATAAACTACAGCTTATATACAGTAAATAGAACTATGCAAGTTACTATGAGATTGTCAATTAATTATAATCATAGTCATGATGCTCATACTGATACTGATATCTATTATAATTTCCAACAATATATGCTGATCCTTCCTTCTCAGCTTTCTCTTTCTATCTCTCAGACCTTGGAATATCTCTAAATAACTCAGGTTTAATCCCCTGCGGACTGCAAATTTTTTTAATATCTTGGAGCCCACCATGAGGGAGGCATCCACTACTAGGGTTTGAGACCCTCCAGCAGATCTTGCACATGACCAATACATGTCATCTGGGACTGAGAAACTGTTCGACTGTAGAAGAAGTGCTATTAGCACAATTCTACAGAGGTGAAATCCATGTGAATTTTATAGACCTTTATTACCAGTCAATAGCACTGAAGCTGCTCACAACAATCTAACATCTTTACATGAAGAAGTGGCAGGTGAATCCAAATACTGGCACAGGATCAGTGAGGTCTCATCCTGTAAATCCTGATACCACTATCTATATCACTTCACAAACCTCACCAGCCAGCTCACCTCCACCTTTTCCCCTCTTATACAATTAACTAAGAGCCCTCTGCTGCAAGAATCCCCTCCAAAGTACATGTGACCAATTTTGCTCCTTTCAGTGACTGAAACCTTGCTACTATGAAATGTTGTGTCACAGATTGTCAGACTGGGCATCATAAGTACCTGCAGCAATGTTGACCATATCAAGAATATCAACAAATGCAAGGCAAGGCAATGTTTCAGCTCAACCAATGACTTCAACAACTCAATATAAGGCCAACTTAGCGAAGATTGAGTCTGACAAGTTACTTTGTCAGTCACCATGACCAAGATAGACTTATACGTGTTGTGACACTTCGCGAACGCGTCCGCTCCTAGTAGTATTTCGGCGGCATCGCGAGTGCACAATGCACCAACCCAACATGATTATATCAAGTACAAGACAATGAATAGCTAATAATGTATCTGCAGAGTCTATATACAAACGAGTGAATGACTTTTTTTTTGTAGAACTGCCTGCGCATGTCACGTAGGCGCACCAATAAAAACAGAAGAAAAAAGCACTAAGAAAGATGTAGTTGAAGTAGTCCATGGACAAACTCGAGAAAGAATCAATTTCCGTCGCAATGCCGCCACATTTTCACATAGTCAACCGCCATCGCTCTGTCGTCCAGATTTTGGGGCCAAGTGGGATACCACTGCGATTGGGCATTTGCAAACGACCGCATCGCGTCTGGGGGAATAAAAAGATCAGGTCAGAGTAAGATCCAAGCGAAACGATGAGAAGAGGCTCACTTTGACCTCCGTTGAACCAAGGCTTGTTCCCTTGTCCATCCGGGAACCACCCATTGAGTCCTCCAACAGCGACATTCATTATGAGATAGAATTCTGCATTTCAAAAAAAAAGGGCGACATGGTTCAGCACAGGCATCAAGAACGATATCCCCCGAAAAACCTCTTACCTTGATCGAACGGAGCTGACCACCTATTCTTCGCACTCTCTTTCGGCTGGCCCGTAGCCGGGTCAACCCAAGGATCCTGCAAAGTTTGGACTTGTCCATTCGTCCCATTGACAATCGTGTCCGGGTAATCTCCCTTTTCAAAGAACGGCTCATTGAATTGATACTCCAGCAGGGTATGCAATCTCGTATCGACGTAAATACGGATAAAGCTCGTGGTCCACTCGAGAACGTAGGTGTGGAAATCTCGACTGAACGGTACGCGCTTGTCAGACCACCACGAGTAGAATTTCGATACACTGTTGAGTTCGGGAGTGGGACCCCAGTTGAGAGCACCTTGGACGTAATTGGCTCCGTGTGCGGTGTACGATATTCCGTTTCCTCGGGACTCGACAAGATCGATCTCGCCCGATCTGGGCCAGGCTCCGTAGGGGTTGTTGACAGGATGCATCCACAGGGCAGGCCAAATCCAATCGCTGGAAAACAGCGGATCAGGGTTGAGTGCAACGATTAACGAGCAAGGAGAACTCACCCAGTAGGCATCTTAGCTCTGATTTCTAATCTGCCATATTTCGTACTTCCATTCCCAGATCCGCTTTGAGCATTGATCACTGTCGAAATCCTCGCGCTTTGTATGGGATTGACAATCGTGCCAGAGGTAGTATTGCTCATGGCAGAGCATGCCGCATAATAACCTGCGTAGTCAAATACCTAATCAGATGAACAAGTATGAATTCCGCTATGCTCCAAGAGAACGAAACAGCCTACTTACCTGTCGTCCACTTCCGTTCGGGTCGAGAATGAAACCACCATTGGGAGCGGTTTGATTAAAAGTGCAGCCGGTAATGTTGTAGGTGTAAGGACCATTATTGCCTAGGTGGATGAACGTAAGTATACTAGTAAATCATGCGAGGAGACGGAAAGCAGTACCGAGAACGTTATCTAACCCAATTTCCTCCGATGTCAAAGTCGGCGCAAGATACAAGATACCATTCTTGATGTAAGAGTTGTTCGATGAACCAGTGGTCATCTCGAATTCGCCGTTGCTATAAAACCGCAAGGCGTAAGTAAACACAAAACACACCATGTACCAACAATAAATGAGAGCCGCACCCACGCCCATCCACGTTAACCTCTCTCCAAAAGGCATCTCCAAGTCCAAACACTGCACCTTCACCCCCAAATGCGCTTCCGAGTAAACACCCATTTGAGGAACGGCGTTTGGGGGGACCTTCGAGCCAGGGTTTCGCGACTAGCGAGCCATCGGGAGCTCATACGTTGATGGGAGGTTGTTTGGTCATGGACAATGGTCGGAGGAGGAATAGGAGAAGGGGAATGCGTAGTCGAGGTTCAGTACGCGATTGAATCGGTCTGACACCAGTGGAAGCGATGCCGGTGGAAGATGCAGTAGTGCGTCGCGTCGCCAACCCAGCGGATGAGCAGAACATTGATCTATAAGGAGTGCCTATCGAGGACTGGGTAACGTCAGGACCTGGTGAACTGGGATAACATGCAATAAACGAAGACTGTCTAGAATGTGTGCCAAAGATAGTGCTAGAACGAGCGACCTCAGCTAAGGCCACACTAGCAACCAAATCGTAGACTTGACTTCGCTTTCACAGGTGGCAGGTGATGGTGGTACCAATGAACGCTGCAAAGCGATCCGGCAAGGCGGCCCGGCTACTTTGCACTTCCGATCAGATGTTCAACGTTCAACGTTCATCCTTCCTCTCATTTTCAGGGCTCCGTTCGACTTTCAATGATACAGCCAAGGAGAAACTCGTCCAGTTTACATTTGGGACGTTGGGCATACAGATTATTCTGGAGGTTGATAATCTGAAAATGGTGAATGCAAACAAGTAGGAGCATTCAGCGTCGCAAGCGACGTCACCTATGGGCTTACCATTGCTACTACCAGGTCACCGAATTCATCAGCTTCTGTCTATACCACCACTATTGCTTTCATCCCTCACAAACTCATCCCCGGTTTCCCATCAATCTCCGGCATGTACACTGTGTCGTAGTCTCAGGGATGAATCGAGCACTGGACTCTCTTAAATAGCCTACATCACAACAGGCAGCTCGTTCAGAATTCGGAACTACGAGGAAGGCGGTACATCCAACGCCGGAGACCTTGTCCACAGTTCCCCGTCAATCCTGGAATCTACACGACTCAAGGACGAATTGAGGGACCCAACAGGCAGCTTGTTCAGAATTCGGAACAATGAGCATTGAGGAAGGCGGTACTTCCAACATCGGAGAAGGAGACGGGGAAGGAGGTGGAGCCTGGGTAGAAAGGGTTCTTAAAGTTGGGGAGGTCATTCACGCGGATAGGTTATTTGAGTAAGTTTCTTTTTCTGAAATTGTAGAGTGGCCGTATCTGATGATCCTCAGGCTGCCTGAAACTTCATGCTGGTCTCACTCTGTCCTTTCGAGAATGGAGTCACCTATTTTAATGTGCGAATTAGAAGAACGCAGAGCCAAATTTCCATTCTGAACAGCTGCACATCGGGATTTACAGAACTATTTCTTACGGATGTACGAGTGGGGCAGTCACACTATGTTGCACTTGCGAAGCAACGGAGATATCTCCCCCTCCCTTCCTAACCTCTCGCATATTGGGACAACCGTCATGAGCTTTCCACCATGGTCTCCGAGCTTCAGCTGTGTCTCTAGCACGTCACTCTTACCTGGGTTGTGTATAGCGTCCTGTTACAGGTCTTCCTTCTCCTGTTCTCAGACACCCCGATATTATCCCCTAACACTCGGGCAAGGTGCAGCTAGCTGTGAATCACTACCCTAGATAGGGTAGACCATCCAGGGAGTGTCGAGCGGAATCGTTGGAATTTTCAGAACGGCGACCAAGAGCGTTGTCGTGGAGATGATCAAGGACACATGGCCTCTGGTTCTTCGCAGGTCTTGGATAGAAAATCCGCGCAGTGCTAGGGCTGGAGAAGGCCATTCGTACAGCCAGCTAGGTCATTTTGGGTGAGCCTTATCCTTCTGAAAAAAACAAGAGTGATTTTGTCTAATGATCCTCTTCGTTAGATGTCACATACAAGAGTCTCGCACTGTCACTTTGAAAAACATCGTGTGTATCGAGCTGACCGTCTCGTGCTTATCAGTATCGTCTCCAAATGTCGAATGCATCTAAAGCGCAAATCTTTTGGAAGTATTCCTATTCTGCACTACCAGCAAGCTCGAACAGCAACCGCAGCCCTCTTTGGATATTCAGTCCTTGGCAAGCATCGGCACCTTCCTGTCTCTACGCTGGGTCTTGATCTCGCATCCCCAAAGCGACGCAGTTCGTGGAGCCATCGAGGGATGTTAGTAGAGACCATTCGAGAAAGGGCCAAATTTGCCCCGGATCTCGAACGTGGAAGGAGAGACATCTGGGGAAAGGAAAGGATGAAGAACCTGGCATAGACTACAAGGTGGCTTTTCCTGTCTTCGGACTGCCCGTTGCACGATGCAAGCTACCATCGTCCGACGTCTCTTCATCACGCTACCCTTCCTGTGCAGATTACCCTTCACGTAATGCTTCTTCCAGTTCAACTAGGAAGCCCCGACGTTCGAACAGTTTTCAACGCTCTGGCAGCGCCGCACAGCAACAGAGCCGTCTTTGCTTCTCCCACCCGCCCTCGCGTATACTGCACTAGCTTCCATCCTCATCCCCATTCAATGGACATGGGATATGTCTCTATGCCTTAACTTGTCGTTGTTGCTGCGTCGCGGACCTACCACCCCTCTGATTAGGCATCGGTGCATGACGGGGATGTCGCAGCGCCTTGATAGGGCTGAGGGTCGAATACCCAGAAAGTCCTGTTGTTTCCTGGCCGGCGTTCGACGCGGAAATTTGCGCGGTCAAGTATTGAGAGTCGTTATCTCTTTGTGCTCAGATACTCGCAATTCCTTCCGTATGCCGAGTCTTCCTTTTCCGTCTTTTCTTGCGCGACGTTTGCAGGCTACCATTTTTCTTATTTACTGTATAGATTTTACACTAGACCTTTCACGATCGGCACATGTACAAAACGTCAAGCACGGGTAGAGATAGGTATGACCGACACCGTACAAAAGTATGTATGTGCTCTGTATAGCTGAGGTATTGAAAAAATCACTGTCGTCATTGATTCAACTATGCCAAAAATGATACGCCAATTCCTCCCACCTCCGCCGGGATGTGTCGCTTTCCATTCCAATGGGGCATGCGCAGGTTCAGAAGCAAAGATTGGGGCGGGGCATCTAATCAATAGGATAAATAAGCAGGCGATGTCGTCGATGTAGAAGATCGCTCATGCATAAGCATTACATAGGGCATAGCGGATTTGAGGATTATCCTGGTTTACGCCGAAAGGCATATTATCTGGGGAAAGGAAATGATGATGAGCAAGGAAATAAATTGTTACATAGCGAGGGGACGTGGAAGTGCACCTCTTCCTCCTACGATCCCTCTCCGACTGACACCCCAGCCTTCGTCCCCCCGTTGGCTTTGGAACACTGATGATTCCCAGACAATCGCATAGCCACGCACGGACCACACTGAAGTATCTCTTGCTCTTGCGAAACGAATATAGGCGCCTCCTGATCGATGGAGGAGATGTATGGTTCCCGTATCTGAGCTTTCGAGGTGTAATACCGCAACGGCGAAGTCGAACAACCAGGATGGAAATTAGGCTATATATGGCATATATGGTCCACGTATTACTTGAGGCAGGTGGAGGTGGAGGTTATGGTTGAGCCGGTACACGTTAGGCGAGCAGGAAATTCGCCGGAATGGGCGTAGAGGAAGAGGGAGAAGCAAGGAATTGTTCCCCAGAAGGACAAGCGGCAATTTGGTAAGGATACTTTGGACAGTGTAACAACGACCGTAGCGATAGTTTGGTGGCGGATGATAACACGCCTGAGCGCGGGGATGAACACGGTTCCACGAGATGACATGAAACCTTTCTTAGCGTTTGCGTCGAGAGATGGTCGCACCCGACAGTTTCAACCTATACATCTCTTTCTCTGCAGAGAATCTGCGTGATCTCATGCTGTACAGGGAAGGCTTGGAGGATAGAGAGGATGCTTACTAGCAGAGATATCGCACAAAGTGAGCATCAACGGATTATCGAAAGAGCAGATTTTGGTGGAGGGAGGAATACCACACAGCACAGGCAGAGGCAGAATTCCGGAAAAGGATGCTGGCTGAAAGCGCGGACATTGGCCGACTACAACAATTTTGCGGAGACCCAATTGCTATACTTATATGGACAACGGAAAGAAGCGCTTCAAGAAGAGCGCCATGGTGTGCAGTGGCCCAGCCATAGAAAACGAGGAAGGTAAACGTAAACGGTTAAGAGAAAGGGACTGGCGCGGAACTTACGTCAGAGAATAATTGTTCGCACCTCCACAGGGCCAAGGCGACTCCGGTCAAATTCAATCAACTCGGCCTCAGGTTGAAACCGACGTTGATTCGACATAAGGGTTACGTAGCTCCTTACACCTCTTTCGACTGTAACTGCCATCATGTCTAACCAACCGAGCGTACCTGCTGTACTTGCTAGATCTGCAATGTCTATACCACTCGCCACTGTTGCGTCTGCCCCGCCTGCCACAAGTGGCTTCGAAAACTTGTGGGCGAGAGCGCTTGTAGACTACAAAGAGCAAACTGGTCACAATTTCAATCAAGATCAGATAGCGCAATTTGCTACTTGCCGGTCCATTGATGATGTAGTCCACGTTCTAGAAACCCAATCAAAGGGTCTCGAGGCTTTTCGGAAGAAGGGCAAGAGCATACGAAATATGCTCAAGCCATTTTTGCACCTTGTTGAACTGTTCAAAGATACAGCTGCAGAGGCTGCCGCGGTATGTGACTTTCCAGGTAGATAAAGATGTATTTTGACAGTATATTAGCCTGTGTCTGGAGGACGGGTTATCTTTGTTGCCTTAGGAGTCCTGCTTGCAGTGTGTTCTCTTCTTCAGTCTAGAGCTGTTTGAGAGGTTCTGACTTTTTGCACAGGCAGCCAGGGGTGTAACTGAAGTGTATGATACACTTGAAGATCTGTCACAGGAGTTAGAGGGTGCCCTCAGCCGCATTGACTTGCACCTTGGATCCAACCCCGGATTGAAAGACATAGCTATCCAGATGCTGGTCCAAGTTCTCTATGTAATGGGTTTTCTCACGAAGTATCAAGATAGCAAACCTAAGAAAACAAAGGGTCTGCTTGGGAAACATCTTAAAGTGTTGGGGAAACGCGCTGGTATGTATAGATAATTCTGGGGCCATATATAAGTTTGTATACCCTAATATTGCAGGGGATTATGTGGGAACCTTATCTGGAAACAAGGATGTCCAAGAAGCACTTCAAAAACTGAATAAGCTAACCAAAAAAGAGGAATTGCTTCGAATTGCAGAAATACATAAAAAGGTGGACCAGATTGATACAATGCAGAGTGAGTTCCTTCTTTTTGGTCCTGCGCTAGTGTGACCTCATTATACATTTCAAGTGGATGAGAAAATTAGGAAATGGTTGTCATCCCCCAATGTTTCCCAATATCATGATGCCATCTATAAGGCACATCAAGAGGGTACTGGAGAATGGCTCTTTAAAGCCAATTCCAAGTTTTCTCAGTGGAAACAAGCAAAAAAAAGTATCCTCTGGATTTATGGAAAACGTCTGTTCTGCTTTTTTTCAATTTGCTTTTCTCATTATTTTCTTTTTAGCTGGCAGTGGAAAAAGTGTGCTATTGTAAGCAGACCAGCAATTTGTTGCATGCAATAGCTGATATAGAATATCATTTAGCTCATCGGCTATTGAAGCACTCAGAGAAGAGCCAGGATTGGCATTCTTCTATTTTGATTTCCGGGACTCAGCCAAGCAAACAGTATATGGGCTTCTGTCCTCTATAATCTCTCAACTAGCATCTCGTTCTCCAAAAGCTGATAGTCACTTGACTCAATTCTATCAGGGCCACTGCAGCAGTCATCCTGAACATCCTAATGATGCTCTTCTATTTGAATGCCTCACAGGCATGCTGAAAATTTTACCCAATGTCTACCTGGTCTGTGATGCCTTTGATGAATGTCCAAAAGCTACAAGGGAGGAACACCTCTTTCCCCTTTTGCAGAAGCTCATTGGCCTCAATATCGAGGGGCTTCACACACTCATCACCAGTCGTCCAGAGCAAGATATTAGGAAAAGCTTATTGATCCAGTTCTCTAATGAGTCTGATCTTTCAAATCAAGTCATTTACCTAAAGGTTGATTTGGATGAAACAAATGATCATGCCCATGATATATCCTATTACATCCAAGAAAAAATATCAACAATGGAGGAATGGTCCCCATTACTGAAAAAAACTACTCAGGAATTTTTGATTGCAAAGGCCAATGGCATGTAAGTAAGTGCTACCGACCTTGTTCAATTTTTGAAATCTGTTTTAGGTTTCTTCTAGCTAAAGAACAACTGAAGATCTTGAAAGAATGTAAACCAATAAATGTTTCTGAAGAGCTGGTGAAATTGCCCACCACTCTCGATGATACATATAAGCATGCCCTGAAAAGGATTCACAGTGCCCAGAAGATACATGCATTGCATATTTTTGAATGTGTAGCTTATGCAGAGCGCCCACTTTCCCCGCAAGAACTGGCAGAGGTATTCGCAGTCAAATTTCAATTGAATGGAGAAGCTGTCCTCCTGCCCAATTTTCGTGTTTCCAGGGCAGAGGATGAACTATTAAACACCTGCTCGAGTTTAATCCAAATTGTGGATGGAAGCGAGAAGCAGCATCCATCCAGGATTGTGCAGTTTGCACATTTGTCAATGAAGGAGTATTTGTGTTCTGATGAAGCAGAGGAGGGATACCGGCTTAGACCAAATGAGGCCCATACGACCCTTGCTAAATTGTGTATCAGTAACCTCACATACCCAGCAGAATTGTTGGGCATGCCTTTAGGTTCTTATGTGGCAGATTACTGGTTGGATCATGTTCTGGACTCCAATGGATTGGCATTTACAGCTGTGGAGAAACAGTTACAAAAACTTCTAAATCCGCAGGCTGTAAATCAATATGCTAAGTGGAGGAGTTTAGACATTTGTGGCACGGGCTACGATGGAAATGCCCGAGCACTTTACTGTGCTGCTGCTTTAAGACAGACAGCATATGTGGAAAAATGGTTGACAGAATTTCCTGGAATTATAAATTATTCAGGAGGTCCAGCTGGCACTGCACTTTGTGCTGCCTCAAACTATGGTCACATTGAGGTTGCTCAACTCCTTCTAGACCACAACGCAGCTGTAGATATCCCAAATATTGATAATGCAACTCCACTGTATATTGCAGCACAGAATGGCCACCCTGATGTTGCTAAGATCCTCTTGAAAAATAATGCCACTGTTAATGCAGTCCAGAAAAATAATAGGACCCCACTACATAGTGCAGCACAGAATGGCCACCTCGAGGTTGCTCGCCTCCTGCTAGAATATAAAGCAACTGTCAATGCCTCACAGGAGGACCAGGAGACTCCACTGTATTATACAGCAGCAAATGGCCACCTTGAGGTTGCTTGCCTCCTTTTAGAACATGATGCAGCTATTGATAGTCCAAATATTAGGAATGTGACACCACTCTATATTGCTGCCGCAAATGGCCACCCCGAGGTTGTCTACTTCCTTTGTGAACATGGGGCTACTGTTGATGCATTGGCAAAAGGCAATTGGACCCCACTGCATAGTGCAGCACGGAATGGCCACCTTGAGGTTGTCCATCTCCTTCTAGAATACAAAGCAACTGTTAATGCTCCACAGGAGGACCAGGAGACTCCAATGTATTATGCAGCTGCAAATGGCCACCTTGAGGTTGTTCGCCTCCTTTTGGACCATGATGCAGCAATTGATAGTCCAAATATTAAGAATGTGACACCACTCTATATTGCTGCTGCAAATGGCCACCCTGAGGTTGTCTATTTCCTTTTGAAACATGGAGCCACTGTTGTTGTATTGGCAAAAGGCAATTGGACGCCATTGCATAGTGCAGCACGGAATGGCCACCTTGAGGTTGTCCGCCTCCTTCTAGAATATAAAGCAACTGTTAATGCTCCACAGGAGGACCAGGAGACTCCACTGTATTATTCAGCTGCAAATGGCCACCTTGAGGTTGCTCGCCTCCTTTTGGAACATGATGCAGCCACTGATACTCCAAATATTAGGAATGTGACCCCACTCTATATTGCTGCTGCAAATGGCCACCCTGAGGTTGTCTACCTCCTTTTGAAACATGG
>KN834787.1:314278-333652 GCA_000827265.1 Collybiopsis luxurians FD-317 M1 | reverse complement strand
AACATGATGCAGCCATTGATACTCCAAATATTAGGAATGTGACCCCACTCTATATTGCTGCTGCAAATGGCCACCCTGAGGTTGTCTACCTCCTTTTAAAACATGGGGCCACCGTTAATGCATTGGCAAAAGGCAATTGGACCCCACTGCATAGTGCAGCACGGAATGGCCACCTTGAGGTTGTCCGCCTCCTTCTAGAATATAAAGCAACTGTTAATGCTCCACAGGAGGACCAGGAGACTCCACTGTATTATGCAGCAGCAAATGGCCACCTTGAGGTTGCTCGCCTTCTTTTAGAACATCATGCAATCATTGATGCATCACAGAAGGACAACTGGACACCTTTACATAGTGCTGCAAAGAATGGCCATACAAATGTTGTCCACCTTCTTGTTGAATATCATGCAACTATTGGTGCTCTCACAAATTCCCAGGAGACTCCATTCCTCCTTGCGGAGCGTAATGGCTATGCTGAACTTGCCCACTTTCTTCAATCTCATATGTAGGAGTTTCATTTATCTATTATGCCCCAAATCAAAGAAGCATGTAGGCCCTAGGACCATTTCATTTCCAAGCATAATGGCATAGTATTTTTAAAATACCAGTTGCTGTCCTGAATTATAATATGTATATCTTCATTACATGAACTATGTCATTTATGTAGTTTGAAGAATTTAGTTAAGTATAAATCATCAAGTTAATATTTGAAATAACTCTTTAGCATCTTAAGAGTAAATATTTGTTAATGAAGTAAAACTTATTTCCAGCCTATTACTTAGCCCTAGACATGGGCATGAGTGAACACCCGAGTGCACTCGTGGCTTGAAATACAAGTACTCGCAACCCAAAATTCTGGATTGTGACTTGAGTTGACACCCGAGTACCTGCTTATGGCATGCATTCATGGGCACTCGTGCAGTTTGACACACTCGCGAGTACTTAGATGCACTCATGAGTAAAGACAAGGTGCTGAAGCCAAATTGTCACTTGTACCTATGCACTTGAGCCTATGATGTAATGGCATTTTTGGTAAAGTGCCATTACATCATAGGCTTACAATATTTATTTCTATTAAATAGAATTTCCGTTAGTGACAAAAGCAATATTACCACAAGTGTCACCAAACATTTGTGGTCCAAAATGGAAATTGTGACTCAAGTGCACACCTGTGTTAAAACTGACACTCGACTCGCGAGTCACTAGTGCGAGTATATTCATGAGTACTCATGAAGACTTGCCACTTGTGCCCACCTCTACTTAGCCCTAGGTAGCTTGCACATAATTTAAATGTGCCATATTCTGGGTAGGGTGATTGCAGGATCTTTTCAAACCAGTTTGTACTGTTGATTTGATAGATAAGCATGATTGGAATTTGGAATTCTTAGATATCTAATATACTCCTATAAATGTCTTCTACAACACTATTTAAATTAACTATTTAGGTGAATATAGATCAGTGACTGGAGATTTTGAATGATTTCATCTGGAGACTAATTATTGATATTGCTGCGGTTCGGTGCGTGAACCTATTGAACCTGGTCCGAACCTAAGGGTCTGGTTCCGTGTTCGAGAGAATGATGAACCCAGGTTCAAGGTCCACAAGAGGTCTGGAACTCTGAACCTTGAGCATGAAAGCTGGCACAAATAGCTTGATTTTTGGTTAAAAGTAGGTTTGGACCCAACTGTGGTATTCAGTAATATAAGTATGCACTGTCATTTCGAGCACTTCATAAGGGGTGGGACAATGGGACAAAATTTATGAAATTTATTTTTTGTAAATGTCGGACAGGACATAGGACAGCCCGGAATTTTTTAGGACTTGGCGGGACCGAAATATCCAACAGAAAGCCCAGATCGGCAAGATCTGATGCACGATAAAGTGGTGGAATTGCAAAACAAAAAGCCATGTTTACCATGCATAAATTCATGATATAAACACATTGGACATTCACTGTCCCAGTGATATCCATATTCTTGAACTTCCCTTGATTCTGACCAGCAACAACATGGAGGTACCCACAAATAGGTTTCTAAGTGCTCATAAATATTCCAGCCAGCCCAGGGATCTGTGAGCATGTACCTCCTTTTGTACTTGAGGCACAGTCTGAGTCTTCAGACAGTGATTGTACCAGTGGCAGATATCTTCGGGAGCATTGCTTGTCCAGCAAAGAGATACATCATTTGGGTCAGACTTCTTTGCACGGTGAGGAGTTTTATGGTTTCTGTCGATAGTGAGAAGTAGTTGAACAAGGTGTCTAAAATGCACATTTTGCATACAGGCGCATTGTAAATTGGACTGACCGTCCGTGAAGCCTATGAAAGTAGAAATTGACATACTTCACCCCAAGCTATGATGCATTACTGAACTTACCTTTGAAAGTCAAAACTGTACAGTATCGGTGTTCCTTTTTTTTGCTCTCTTTCAACATCCTCACTTGAACCACCCTCCTTGTCATCCGGTGCTCGGGAGATTGATGATGGACGTGATGGTATATCATAATATATATAGACTCGGAGCTATAGATTGGACTAAGTCGGACATCCTTTACAAGAGTTTCTTCCAAATGAGTAGACCAGAACTGTCAAATGGTCCAGGGTTTGGAGCACCTGCGGAGGCAGTAGGCTCGAGCGGCGTAGCAACATCGCAATAATGTGAAAAAATGGCGGCGAGTTTTGGGTTAGGAGTATAGGTGCAAGGAGCCAAGCAGATTGGAGGCACGAAATTGCAAACAGGTTAACTGCCATTCAACTTTAACAGATGATAATAGATATCTAATGTGGGGGCCATTTGTTGGGGAAAAGGTGATTTTACAAGATATATAAAAATACTATTCGAAGCTTTCCGTGAAGAGTGAATAACCAAAATTTAAAGGATAGTGGTGGTGGAGGAAAGTAGGAGGAGGACAAACGAAGCAATCTTTTCCCGATTCACGGACCCGAGGCGGTCCGCCGGTAAGTGGTATCTGGAATTTTTTTTCCGCATCTTGCAGCAGCCAGTGTAGTCAAAGTGTAGCGAGACGTGGGTGAACTAGACGATTTGCCTTCATCGCGTATAGTGAGTGTACAAAAGTGGAATTCTCGGATGCTCAAAAATGCTCACCGAGCTGTACTAGCTCTTTCATCTTCACCTTGTCAGGGCTTTTTTCGGTGCCGCTGCACAGTATCACCGAATCAACGTCTACGACCTAGGGCTACATCCTATTTAAATGGAAATTGAAGGCCGATACGACTGCAAAGCGCAATGAAACTGTTCAAAAGGTCGCTATTTAGGAAATGGGCGACGAAGAGGAAGTGGAGCGGGAGATAAAGGAAGTTGGTGTTGGAGGCCTTCGTCGGCACTTGACAATGCGAGTGTACCCAAATGTACTCTTTCCCTCGGTATCATCTGAAGAGAGCTCAACGTCTGTCCTATCTGTCCTTTTCACGGTTCCTTCGGTCTTTTCGACAATGCAGATCAACGCCGACCAGAGCATCGGTTGGGTCATGTGTCCAAAGTATCATCCTTCTTCTGGCGGATTCTAAAAAGCTAGAAAGCTCAAAACAGGCAGCAACGCGAACTATGGACCCATAGCTCGCGTAATTCATTGCCAATTCTTCTTCCCCTCGACCACCACCGTTGGAATAACTACCGACAATTTTGTCTCCGGCTCCCCGCCAGCATCCTCTCAAACAGCTACATTTCATCGATTCGGCAGCGAATCGAGTACACGGACTCTTCAGGCGCGTGCATCGCAAGCCGTTGTCAAGCGGCTCTACCGAGAATCCGGAATTATTGGGAAGGCGATGGATCCAAAACTCAGGCAAGGAGATGGCGCTAGATGTGTATCACAGCCCTTACGCAGGCCATCTGGGGAGCCTCGAGTAGAATCTTTGGAACGGTGAGAAAGAGCGTTGCTGCGGAGACAGTCAAAGATATGGAGCCTGTGGTTTTCGCGGATATCAGGTGGAAATTCTCTGGAGTAGTAGGCCTGGGGAGACCCTTCGTGCAGCTAGGTCATTTTGGTGAGCCTTTCCCTTCTGAAAATCAAGTGATTTCATTGATTGATCCTCCTCATTAGACGCCGTGAAGGAGTCTCGCACTGTCACTTCGAAAACGTCGCGTGTATCGAGCTCAACCTCTCAGGCTCACTACCATTGCCTCCGAACGTCGACTACATCCAAAGCGCAAGTCGTTTGGAAGGATCGACGACCACCAGCGAGCTTGAGCAGCAACTTCAGCCCACTTTTCGTCTGCAGTCATTAGCAAGCATCGGAACCTTCCCTTCGGTTTAACATTCTATGCTCGGTCTTGAAGCTTGATTCCGCATCCTCGAAGCTACCCGTTCGTGGAGCCACGTTGGTAGAGAGCATTTGGGAAAGGGCCAAAGGCCGATGTTTGCGACCTGTTTTCCAATAAATAACCCCTGATCTCGATCGCGGAAGGAGGGAGCCATTTGTTAAAACGACAGGATGAAGAGCTTGGCATTGGATTCGATTCGTCACTCTCGTCACTACAGGGTAGCCTTCCTGTCCTCCGACAGCTCGATGTACCACGCAAGCTACGATCTTCCGACGGCGTACATCTTTCCTATTCCGATGCTCTTCGTCACGCCCCCTTCCTGTGCAGCATATCCTGTAATCGTTGCCAGCCCGACGTAAAGCTCTGATAACTCGCAAAGCAACCAAGCCTCGCGTATATTGCACTGGCCGTCTGTCTTCATTCCCATTCGATGGTACTGGACTACGTCTCAGTGCCTTCATTCGTCGTTGCTGCGTCGGGACCTACTGCCCCTCTGAATAGGTATCGGTGCGTAATGTGACGGGGATGTTGCAGCGCCTGGAGAAATTTCAGGGTTCAATACCCAGAAAGTCGCTTTGCCGCTTTCTCGCCAGAGAAAGAAGACGGGTAATGGTCGGCGTTCAATATGGAACTTAGCAGCGTCAAGCTTTGAGTAGGTATACTTCCATATGTCGAGTCTTGGTTTTGGTCCTTTCTTGTGCAATGCCTTCAAGCTACCTTTTCCTTCATCGCCTGCCTTCTGTTCAGGTATCTACTGTATGGATTTCACGCTAGACCTTTCACAATGGGCGCATGTACATCAATTACGTCAACTAGGAACGGGGATAGGTACGACTGACACCGCACAAAGCATGTATGTACCCCGTATTGTTGAAGAAAAATAAACTATCTGTTCAACTACGCAGGAATCATGCTCTCCTTTTCATTCTTCACACTTCCTTTTTTCCACTTTAACTATTCGCCAGAAATGGTCGCTTTTCATTCCGGTGGGGCATGTGCAGATTCGGAAGCAGATATTGGTGCAAGTTGTCCAATTGATAGAAGGTCGAATTAGCCATTGAACGCGTCGTAGCTAGCGTTGTCGTTGGCGTATATGACGATTCCACGGATGCGTAGGCATTAGGTATTCCGATCCAGATGATTCGAAGAAATGGATGGAGCAGTCCGACCGCCTCTACAGAGATTGCCCAAAGGATGATAATGAGCAGGAGAGCAAATCGACACTTAGCAAGGGGAAGTGGAAGCACACCTCTTTCTCTACGATCCCTCTCCTCCGGCTGATGCTTCCCAGGAAATCACACTCTCTCCCACAAACGAATAGCAGCCTTCGTCTTCCCGCTAGCATTCGCAAACTGGTGGTAGATGCGCAAGAATGCCAATCAAGCATGTCTTGCTGGTGTGCAACAAACACAGGTGTTATTTGATCAACGAAGCAATTTCATTGACCCCCGTCTTTTAGCGTTCGAGTCATACTACCGCGGGGGTCCAATTGAGCGACATAGTCCACATATGGCTTAAGACAGGTGGAGAACAGGTTGTGATTGAACTGACACAGTTCAAGTGAGAAGAAATTCGCCGAGATATGGGCTAGAGGGAGAGGGAGAAACAAGGACACGTCTCCTGGATGGTGACCATAGCGAGAGCTTAGTGCGAAAGGATCAAATGCTTGAGCGCAGGGTGACTGACACAGTCGAAAACCTTTCCACGAGGTGACAGGTAACGTTCTCGTGGATCGAGCATCAAGACCCTCCATAATGATTTGCGGGGCGGGCAGCGAAGATAGACTTGGGTAACAATAAGTGGCGTAAATCCCTAAAAAAACATTTCCCCAGTCAGCAATTATGTAGCGCCTTCATCGAATAGCGTCGTCCTCTCGATCTCTTATGTGATAACTGTCTGGCTGCAGACTGTACGAGACGGCTTTTACTAACAGTCAAGTAAATCACAACAAACGGTGTATTTTAATAAATAGCACAATGAGAAATATTTATGTAGTATTGTTATTATCTGATTTTATATTCGGTTTTCTCCCCCGCTTATCACCGATTCAATCTATACGAAGAAAGAGAATTATACTCCCGCTTTACCTAAAATTCTAGCAGTGAGAGATGAGCCATCTCTAAGACAAGTCACCAATTTCATTCAAAATGTATGAAGGTAATCTCCAACGATACACCTCAAATGGCCCATGAACTGGTCTCCAGCAGCTCCGAAACCAAACGCTTTAGCCATCTCTTGAGCCTTGCCTGCTGTAGCTGATCCAACAGCTGTTTCGATGAAACGATGCTGAAAGTAGATGTCAGAAGCAGGAATTGTCTCGGATGAGTGCCACCTCACCTGGTATGGCCTGCGTTCCTTGTCATGATAGACAACAAACCGAAGCTCTCCTTGAGCATTCTTCTGACCATACTGCAGTTTACCGTCAACTTTCAACTTGTACCCTTCTGAAGTCCAACATGAGAACAAAGGAATAATATGTCAGTACCCAATGCAAAACTCACCGCCTTCAATTAGCTCTCCGACTTTAGTGATATGATTTGGGTTGGCGTTGGTGCTGTTTTTGTAGTACTCAGCAGCGATGAATAGTGGAACTTGGTTGCCTGTTATATTGTCGAGTGAGTGACACTGAAGAAAATCGGCACAGACGACGAACCAGTGGTGATGTTGTCAGCAGTCAAAGCATAGTACTCTGCACTGCGCTGGGCCAAGTTCTGCTGCCAGTTTACCTTAACAGGTTTTCCAGCAACCTCAGCATCGAACAACGGAATAAGTAATTCCTGGCCAGACTCGACGGGGGCAGACATGATAGCTTTTGATATGATGAGTTTGAGTAAAGTGTTTGCAGGATCTAGGATATTCGAACTGTGGTAAGGATGAGTGTAGAAATTTCGAGCCTTTTATAGATTTCTGCAGAGGGTCTTGCTAAGCAAAATTTACGAAGATGGTACGGCAAAGGGTGGCAATATGCTGTCTTTCATTACGGTAAGGATGTAGCGCGTAGCAGACAAGCTTGGGCGCAGGAGGCACCACTCCAGGAACGCTACTACCTGGCGATCAGGAACTAATTAATTACGACCGATTCAGTACATAGAGCACGGTAGGATAGTCTCTCCAACAATGTTTATGGAAAAACGAGTAGCCACTGGTAATGGAGCATGTACCTCAAAAGCCTAGGTACCATAATAGGAACACTACTGTCTCGAATCAGGAACTAATAAATTATCATGACGAGCAACGGTTGAGTATGCAGGCTCACGAAAAGGCTACCATCGAGTGATCGAGCAAAATCACGACGGGGCTAGATTAACAACATTGCAGGGGACACATTTGTCGATTTCCACGAAGGAATTGAAAACTAGGCCTCCATTTCAGGCATAGCCAATACATGCATACAGTCATATCCAAAAACGAGATATTTCAGCTCCTAATTGTCTGAACGGTATGCCGAACTCACGTCAACAGCGTCTGTTTTCGCTCAGTGAGTCGGTTGGATCACATCTCCGATACTCACTCTTGAATTGCAGGGACCTTGCTGGAATTCGGTCTAACGAAAGCGATAAACGAGCCCTGAACAATGATATTACGAGGTGAACATCTGCAAATTTCCCTTCTAGGCACAGCTCAAAATCATGTTCTAAAGCAGGATATTTCGGCGGCTAGCTGCCAACGTTATTAAGCATTCATTTTTGCTCGACAGAACTGTGAAGGAGATGTGAGTCGGTTGGATCACGCCTCCGACACCAACTTTCAAACTACAGATGTTGATCTCCGTCGAGCAAAAAGGAACCCAACTGAGCTTGAGACAATGAAATTGCAGGGGATGCACCTGCCAATTCCCAGGACTCCGTTTTAGCCACAGCCGAGAAATGCAAGACCGGCCAAAAAAACCTCCCGAAAAGAGAATCAAAAAAATATGAAGGAAGTTCTGTTCTGGAATAACTTCTTCGAAGGAAAAATTTGATCTTTGCCACTCGGGAAAGGAAAAGGTTATGAGATGTACCAGGCCAATTCGGGCGACGCCGTGCCGATAAAACGGACGACCATCTATTTTTCGTCTTTCCCGAGTGGTAACGGTATTGTTTTCATTCAAAAAAATCTCTGGAAAAAAAAAAAACTTCTTTATTACCTTTCCACCTTTTTTGTCCGATTTTTTTTTAGCTAGCCGCGAAGTGTCAGATCCAGAAACAGGATAAGCATTTCAGTGGCCAGCGGCGACTGCCAATTGTAAAAACAGTATACTGAATTACGTATCATTGTGAGCATCCATTTTGCTCGACAGAGCTGCAGACGTGAAGCAGTCGGTTAGATCACACTTCCGACACTGACCCTCAAATTCCAGGGTAGTTAAATTCCTGTCGAGCAAAAACAACCCTAACCAAGCCCACAACGAGGATCTTTCAGGGGAAATGAATCACTGAACATGCATGTTCGCTCGACGGAACTGTGGAGGAGATGTGGGTGAGTCGGTTAAATTACACCTCCGAGACCAGCTCTAGATTTGCAAGGACCTGACTGTGTCAGCCCGTCAGTCCAGTCTTCGCACATTAGGCAAAGTTGACACACACCATTTTCTTACTATGCTGGTCAGCATAGTCAGAGAAATAGAAACGGTCTGTGCCCACAATCTTTGAGGCAACGTCGTCTTTCTTGCACCCATGATGAAGTGTGTAGCAGATAGGCCTGTAATTAGTGTTCTTTGATGAGAATCTGTCGTAATTAATTAGTTCCTGATCGCCAGGTAGTAGCGTTCCTGGAGTGGTGCCTCCTGCGCCCAAGCTTGTTTGCTACGCGCTACATCCTTACCGTAATGAAAGACAGCATATTGCCACCCTTTGCCGTACCATCTTCGTAAATTTTGCTTAGCAAGACCCTCTGCAGAAATCTATAAAAGGCTCGAAATTTCTACACTCATCCTTACCACAGTTCGAATATCCTAGATCCTGCAAACACTTTACTCAAACTCATCATATCAAAAGCTATCATGTCTGCCCCCGTCGAGTCTGGCCAGGAATTACTTATTCCGTTGTTCGATGCTGAGTCTGCTGGAAAACCTGTTAAGGTAAACTGGCAACAGAACTTGGCCCAGCGCAGTGCAGAATACTATGCTTTGACTGCTGACAACATCACCACTGGTTCGTCGTCTATGCCGATTTTCTTCAGTGTCACTCACTCGACAATATAACAGGCAACCAAGTTCCATTCTTCATTGCTGCTGAGTACTACAAAAACAGCACCAAGGCCAACCCCAACCATATCACTAAAGTCGGAGAGCTGATTGAAGGTGGTGAGTTTTGCATTGGGTACTGACATATTATTCCTTTGTTCTCATGTTGGACTTTAGAAGGATACAAGTTGAAAGTTGACGGTAAACTGCAGTATGGTCAGAAGAATGCTCAAGGAGAGCTTCGGTTTGTTGTTTACCATGACAAGGAACGCAAGCCATACCAGGTGAGGCCGCACTCTTCCGAGTCAATGCTTACTTCTGAAATCTGCTTTCAGCATCGTTTCATTGAGACAGCTGTTGGATCAGCTACAGCAGGCAAGGCTCAAGAGATGGCTAAAGCATTTGGTCTTGGAGTTGCCGGAGACCAGATCATGGACCATCTGAAGGCTATCATTGGAGATTACCTTCATACATTCTAAGTGGAAGTGGTGAGTGACCCATCTGAGAAACAGTTCATCTCTTACTGTCAGATGTTTAGGCAGAGCGGGAGTAAGATCTTTTTCTTCGTGTGATCAGATGATAAGTGGCGGAGAAAACCGAATACAAAACCAGATAATTGCAAAACTACTACATAAATGTTCCTCACTATGCTATTTAATTAAATACACCGTTCAAGTCAGCTCTTGTAGACTCTAGATCTCTATTGTTGGGATCCTCAACTCACATGACTATTAGCATCAGATGATGGTAGAATAACTATCCTTGAGGGTAACAGAAGCCATCTTGCACAGTGGCTAGAATCATATCTCACAAGAGATAGAAAGGACGATGGTAATGAAGGAACTACATGGTCTTTAGTGGTCGGACACAGATAAAGCTAGACAACAATCCCACCAGGCAGTCTCTGAGCTGGATCCATAATGCACCATTCACACTATCAGAGATGGCCATTGAGGGGAACTTGTGGCGCCATGATGTTCTCCCTTTTCAATCTCTTGAACAATAGTGATTGAATAAATTTTGAAAATGTAAAGATTTGCTCCACCTTCTTCTATGTTCAAACCAAAGGATACAGATACTTGATACATCCAATTACTTTGGACAGAAGGTATGCAGAAATACAAAGAGGGAAAAATTTGAAGCGGTACATTAGGGTGTAAGACATCGTCTGGGTTACTATTGCCTGGCATCTTGAGCGGAACCTTGCTGACCTAGAAAATGATGTATTGCAGTATCGGTCACAGGTTGTTCCGATTTATAATGACCGTTTCACCCAGGTGATGATAGAGACATCTCGCCAACTTTTCCTCATTGGGTATGTCCTCCATTCATTAGCCATCCACGTACGTCCATATCAATTTAAGACTCTCCTGTTTGAATATACTGACATCCTCTAGTGTACTTTCTCAATGGCAGTTTGCAGCTTGTAATGCTGCCGATTCAAGATGGGGAAATGCCCACTCGCTCTCAGTATTCAAACTTATTTGCCACAATTCGCCAAGCAGCTCTTTCTATCCTCAGGTGCCGAGCATATCTGCACAGGGATGAAGAATGGCAAAAAGCCTAAATTTGAGGATCTTGTCCGGCAGCTCCTTCGCTGGGTATGTGGTCTCCCACCTTTCACTAGCTGCAGCTTCTTTTAGCTGATAATAACATATGCTAAATTTACCTCTCCGAGTATCAAAATTCCTAACATATCTAACAGCATGAAAATAATTTCTACCCCGGCGCTACTGCCAAACGGCTGTACTTATCTCAGGCGCAATTCGTGGCAAAATTTTACTTTATTTACTAAACCATTTTCATAGCTGTGCTTCGCACCAGTGTATTGGCACAGGGACACACAAGCATGTCGTAACTTGCGTTGATCAAAGATGTTTCGTGTTGCACGGTTCCTGTGAACAATGAAAGGAGGGCGGGAGTACCCCTCTGAATACTGAAAACTTGTGACAAGTTCATTATCTCTGCAAAAAAGAATGCTGAACTCACTGACCACGCGTTGCAATCAGATCATCATCAACCTCCCAAAAAAACAATTGAAATCAACTCCAGAATCTACCAATTTATTGCTCCTGTGTCGTAGGATTTACGACGCGTCTCGCGCGTCTTAGTTACTACATCATTATTGGTGTGTCAGTGATGTTGTTTATCACCCTGAAATACGCGTCAATCACTCGATTCGGGTTACAAAGATTGTCGCGTTTGGAAATTTGGTTTTGGTAGGACTATTGAATGGAGGACGGAGGAAGGGCGAAACGAAATCTATGAATGCTTATTTTTGGAAGTTCGCCGAAGGTTTCACGACTGCAGATGGAGATGGAAACTGTGAATGCAGGACCGAGGAAGATGATGGACGAATTAACCTCAGAATTCTCGTCTACAATTTTATCGCCATCCACCAAATTCACAGTCGCACTTCAGCACGCTCCGTCCAGATTCCTTGAACAGATAGGTTCCCTGGCGTCCTTGCTCAATCACCCACTGATTCTGTACAAGGACACGGAGGATGCCAGACGAGTCACAAGATTTGCATACTCATTCAACTCACTTTCGTACCGAAATCATCTAAATATCTTCCCCATCTCGCCTCTCCACTTATTAATTCATCTTCCCGAACTGACACCTATGACTTGGATTTTTTATCCATCTAATCCTGTCACTATCCCATCCGACATTGACTATGATAAATTGTTGATGACACTCAGTTCACTTGCCGACGCGATTTCTTCTGGTAACTCATCCAGTTCACTACCGACTCATTTATTTTGCGCCCTAACATTGGAACGATGCGTTGAGACGCGAGTTATTTATATCGAAGGAAGGAAGGAAAGATCCTCAAGAAGGATCTTTGAAGGGTGTATGTAACGGAATCATGACTTTGTCCGGAATTATCTTATCTGGCATATCTTATCATTCATGTTATCTCGTACACTCTGGCGCATTTTACACTTACACTTAGTTGACCAACTTTGGATGCGAGACTTTCCATGAGAAGGATACCATACTCTAGGCGAGTGAGTGTCTTCAAAGAACCCCGATTGTGAAGCTGACCGACTTGAATCATGTAGTTCTTGTTAAAACAAAAAGCTGGTGTCCATGTTGCTGCCTCTAGCGCTTCGCCTTCGGCTCCCCTCAACTTCAACACGCTTTTTTTTTCTTTTACCTTTCACAGCATTGGGGTTTGCTACTGCAAGACGTAACGAGACTGTTCAAGGAGTCGTTATTTAAGATTTGAAGAACAGGACGGGAAACGGGGAAAAGAAGGATAGCCGGTCAGCGAGTTTTCACAGTAGAGTGTCTCGTTCACCAAGAAAATCTGGACCTGACTATGTGCGCGTGTCTGTTTGCATGATATGGGAAGGTAGACTCATCTTCGTTCTCCCTTTCTTTTTCAGCGTTCTTTCAGTCTTTTTGGTCGCTCGCCAGGGAAGAACAAGCTCGATGTTCATTGGCGAAGATGGGCTTCAAGGTGGCCAAAGAAGTCAATCCACCCAAATAGGACATTCGGACTTGCCGAGCACCTTCCTCTCCGCCTTCGGACTTGGAGTTTCATACCAGCGACTGGGTTGCAAATAAGCGACTCCTCTTCAGGTCAATCTAAATGGACTGGGAACAATGGCTTGTCAAAACTCACCGCCCCTGATTCCCTCCATCCCTTCTACGACCCTCGCCACAACCAGTCCTAACAGCTTCATCCTTGGTCCCTCACCTCCGTCGTCTCAAAAGCAGTTCGAAAACGTGCACTCCCTCGATGGACGTAACTTTGAATAGACAAGACGGATAGATGATAATCGCAGGGTGGAGGAAATCACTTCTATCCTCATTATCGGTGCCGATCCCGTTGTGCTGGAGGATCGTTTTTGTTGGTTTGCAAAAGAGATGGGGGGTCCGGAACATTCGCTTCGCGATAAGCTGAGAATTCAAGACCACCACTATCGCATCCACCTCTCGCAACCTTGTCCACGGTTCCCCGTCAATTCCGGAATCTACACGGCTCAAGGACGAATTGAGTGTGTATCGAGCTGAACCTCTCGGGCTTACCAGCATCGTCTCCGAACGTCGACTGTATCCGATAGATGTATTCCTATTCTACGCTACCGGCGAACTCGGACAGCAACCGCAGCCCTCTTTTCATGTCCAGTCATTAGCAAACATCGGCGTGACCTCCCCTCTGGAGTAACATTCTGTGCTGGGTTCTTGATTCCGCATCATTGAACCGACCCCTTCATGGACCCGCCGAAGGATGTTGGTCGAGAAAAGCCAGAGGTTGGTGTTTGCGTCCCGTTTTCAGAGCAATAGCCCTGGATCTCGAAAGCGGAAGGATGGGAGAAGAAAGGATGAAGAAAGCTCGCGTTCGTGGAGCCACCGATGGATGATGGTAAAGACCATTCGAGTTGATCTCGCTTTCCCAAAGCTACGTATTCGTGGAGCCACCGAGGGATGTTGGTAGAGGACATTCGAGCAAGGACTAAATCGGTCCCGGGTCTCGAACGCGGAAAGAGGGAGACATCTAGGGAAAGGAAAGGATGAAGAACCTGGCATAGACTACAAGGTGGCGTTTCCTGTCTTCGGACGGCCCGTTGTACGATGCAAGCTATGATCTTCCGATGTATCTTCATCACGCCAACCCTTCCTGTGCAGATTACCCTCCACGTATTGCTTCTTCGAGTTCGCCTATGAAGCCCCGATGTTCGGACGGTTTTCAACGCTCTGACAGCTCTACGAGGTTTATATTTGCGCTGCAGTGCAACAGAGCCGTCTTTGCCTCTCCAACCCGCCCTCGCGTATACTACACTAGCGTTTCGTCCTCATCCCCATTCAATGGATCTAGGATATGTCTCCACGCTTTGCAAAACCTGTCGTTGTTGCTGCGTCAGGGACCTAACACCTGTCTGAATAGGCATCGGCGCATGACGGAGATGTCGCAGCGCCTTGATAGAGCTGAGGGTCCAATACCCAAAAAGTCGCTTTGCTGTTGCCTAGCCCAAGGAAGAAGACAGGTTAATGGTCGGCGTTCGATATGGAAATTTGCAGGGTCAAGTATTGAGAGTCGTTATCTCTTTGTGCTCGGATACTTGCATCTCCTTCCGTATCTTCCTTTTTCGTCTTTTCTTGCGCGGTGTTTGGAGGCTACCATTTTCCTTCATTGCTTGGCTTATGATCGTATATTTACTGTATAGATTTAACACTAGACCTTTCACGATCGGCACATGTACAAAACGTCAACTACGAGTAGAGATAGGTATGACCGACGCCGTACAAAGTATGTACCGCGTAAAGCCGAAGAATTAGAGAAATTGTGTCCATTGATTCGATTATGCCAGAAATCGTATTCTCCCCTGCATTCCTCGTTAATTCCTCACACCGACTTATTCACTTTGACCATTCGCCAGAACTTGTTGCTTTCTATCCTGGCGGAACATAGGCAGGTTCAGAAGCAGAGGTCGGTGGAAGTCGTCCGATTGATAGGACCAATAAACCGGTGATGGCGCTGGTATAGATGACCACTCATGCATCCAGAAGATGATGGAGTCAAAGGAATGGATGAAGCAGTTTGGACGCCTCTACGGAGGTTGCTCAAAGGGCATAGCAAGTTTGATGATTATCCTGGTTTACGCCGAAAAGGATATTATCAAGGGAAAGGAAATAATGATGAGCAAATATAGCGAGGAGACGTGGAAGCGCACCTTTTCCCCCTACGATCCCTCTCCTCTAACTGACACCCCAGCCTTTGTCCCCCCGTTGGCTTTCGAACACTGATGATCGATCCCCACATTTATCGTTCGAGTCATAGCACCACAACGGCATAGTTGAATAACGAGGATGGAAACACATATGGCTTGAGGCAGGTGGAGGTGGGGATTGTGGTTGAACTGGTACACATCAGGCAAGCAGGAAATTCGGCGGAATGTGCGGTAGAGGAAGAGGAAGAAGCAAAGAATTGTTACCGCGAAGGACAAGCGATAGCGATAATTTGATAAGGATACTTTGGACAGTGTAACAACGACCGTAGCGACAATTTGATGCGGGAAGATAACACGCCTGTTGCGTCGAGAAAGGAGCGCAGTCATGGTACAGTCGTCCAGCTGCAGACAATAAGGAAAAGCAGTAAATGGTTGAGAGAAACGAAAAGAGCCAAAGGCTCGCGATTATGGTCATTCAACACCTATATGTACTGCCGTCCCAATCCACATCTCCGCCGATGACAGGGCCACCGCCGGTCAGATCTGCCCGGATCGAATTCAACTCAGCCTCATGTTGTAGAACGGCGACATTCCCCGATAAGTACTCAGATTCCCAGATACTCGGGCACGAATACCCAAGTTTCTCCATTGCTCTTTCGACTGTAACCGTCACCAACCCAGCCTACCTGCTATATTTGCTAGCTCTGCAATGTCTACAGCACTCCCAACTGTTGCGTCTACTCCTCCTGTCACAAGTGGCTTCGAAAACTTGTGGGCGAAAGCGCTTACAGACTACAAAGAACGAACTGGTCACAATTTCGGTCATGATCAGATAGCCCAATTTGATACTTGCCGTTCCGTTGATGATGTGGTCCGCATTCTTGAAACCCAATCAAAGGGTCTCGAAGCTTTTCGGAAGAAGGGCAAGAACATACAGAATGTCCTCAGGCCGGTTGTGCGTCTTGTCGAGTTGTTTAATGAGACAGCAACAGAGGCTGTCAGTGCTGCAGTATGTGACCCTCTAGAAACATTGGATTGTCATTTGACAGCATTTCAGGGTGTACCTGGAGGAAAGGCAATTTTTGTTGCCTTTGGAGTCCTGCTTACTGTACGTCTTCTGCTTCAGTCTACAAGAGGTGCTTGAGAGCTTCTCAACTTTGTACAGGCAGCAAAGGGTGTTACTGAAGTATACAATACACTCCAAGATCTGGCACAGGAACTAGAGGATGCTCTCTTTCGTATTGGCGTGCACCTTGGATCCAACCCCGGATTGAGAGATATAGTAATCCAGATGCTTGTTCAAGTTCTCTATGTTATTGGCTTCCTCATGAAATATCAAGATAGCAAATCCAAGGAAAAAAAGGCCTTGCTTGGGAATCTGAATGTGTTTGGGCAACGCACTAGTAAGTACTGATTACTCTGCTGCCAATATCGTTATGAGTCTACATCCATTGACATTACAGAGGATTATATGAAGTCCCTATCTGGGAACAAGGAGGTGCAAGAAGCACTTCAAAACCTCAATAAGCTAACCAAGAAAGAAGAACTGCTTCGAATTGCAGAAATACACAAAAAGGTGGATCAGATTGATACAATGCAAAGTGAGTTTACCTGGTACTACACAGGGAGCCTCACTTTATGATATATTTCAAGTGGATGAAAAGATTAGGAAATGGTTGTCACCCCCCAATGTTTCCCAATATCATAATAACGTCTATAAGGCACACCAAGAGGGTACTGGAGAATGGCTCTTTAAGCCAAATTCCAAGTTTTCTCAATGGAAACAAGCAAAAAGCAGTCTCCTCTGGATCTACGGAAAACGTGTGTTCTGCTTTCATTTCTACACATGATTCAATTCTCATAATTTTCATTAGCTGGTAGTGGAAAAAGTGTTCTATGGTAAGACTATCAGCAATTTGTTGGCTGAAATAAGTGATTTATAATGTCATTCAGCTCAACAATCATTGAAGCACTCAAAAATGAGCCAGGATTAGCATTCTTCTATTTTGACTTCCGGGACTCAACCAAGCAAACAGTATATGGAGTTCTGTCATCTCTAATCTCTCAACTGGCATCTCATTCTCAAAAATTGAAGAGTCATTTGACTCAATTCTATCAGGACCATTGCAGCAGTTGTCCTGAGCATCCTGATGATGATCTTTTATTTGAATGCCTCACAGGCATGGTGCAAGTCTTACCTGGTGTCTACCTGGTCTGTGATGCCCTTGATGAATGTCCAAAAGCTACAAGGGAGGAGCACCTCTTCCCCCTTTTGGAGAAGCTTATTGGATTTAACAATGAGGGGCTTCACACAATTATCACTAGTCGTCCAGAGCAGGATATTAGGAAAGGTTTATTGACTTGGGCCTCCAATGAGTCTGATCTTTCCAACCAAGTTATTTACCTGACACTTGATTTGGATGAAACAAATGATCATGCACATGATATAGACTACTACATTAACAAAAAAGTATCAACTATGGAGGAATGGTCTCAATCTTTGAAAAAGACTACTCAGGAATTGTTGATTACAAAGGCTAATGGCATGTAAGTGATTACCACCAACCTTTTTTCAATTTCCAGAATTTCTTTTAGGTTTCTTCTGGCTAGGGAACAACTCAATATCTTGAAAGACTGCAAACCGATAGATGTTTTTGATGAGCTGGAAAAACTGCCTGCTACTCTTGAAGCTAGATACAAGCATGTCCTTCAAAACATGCAGGGTGCACAAAGGACACATGCATTACATATTTTTGAATGCCTAGTATATGCAAAACGGCCACTTTCCCCACAGGAGCTGGCAGAAGTATTCACAGTCAAATTCTACCCAAATGGAGAAGCTGACCTTGTGCCCAAATTCCGTGTGCCCAAGGCAGAGGATGAACTATTGAAGACTTGCTCCAGTTTAATTCAAATTGTAGATGGAAGTGAAAAGCAGCATCCATCTAGAATTGTGCGATTTGCACATTTGTCAATAAAGGAGTATTTGTGTTCTGATGAAGCACAGAGTTTCAGGCTCAGACCAGATGAGGCCCATACAAACCTGGCTAAACTGTGCATTAGTAGCCTCGTGTACTTAGGAGCAGAGTTGATTAACTTGCCTTTGGGTTCTTATGTAGCAGATTACTGGTTGGATCATGTACTGGAGTCCAAGGGACTTGCACTGAAGCCTTTAGAGAAACAACTACTAAAACTGTTACATCCGCAGCCGGGAAATCTATTCACTAGGTGGAGGAGGGCAACTGTTTATGGTACCAGCTATGATGAAAATGCCAGAGCACTCTACTGTGCCGCTGCAATAGGGCAGCTTTCCACTGTACAAGAATGGGTGACAAAATTTCCTGATATTATCAATAGCCCAGGTGGTCCATTGGGCACTGCTCTCTGTGTTGCGGCAGGGTGGGACCAAAAACAGGTTGCTATGTTTCTTCTAAAACATAATGCAGATGCTGATGTGCAAATCAATAATAATGGCAGTCCACTGCATATTTCAGGACAATCAGGCCATGTTGAGGTTGTTCAGCTGCTTTTGGACCACAATGCAGCCATTGATACCCTAAATAATATCAATGCAACCCCATTGTATGTTGCTGCACAGAATGGCCACTGGGAAGTTGTTTGCTACCTGTTGAAACATAATGCATCTGTTAATGCCTGGGATAAGGATGGGAGAACTCCGCTACATATTGCAGCTTTGAATGGCTATGTTGAGGTGGTTCAGCTCCTTTTGGAATATAATGCATCTGTTGATGTCCAAAACAGTGATGGGGGAACTCCACTATATACTGCAGCTTTCAATGGCCATGTTGAGGTGGTCCAGCTCCTTTTGGACCATAATGCAGCAATTGATATCCCACACAATACCAATGCAACCCCATTGTTTGTTGCTGCACAGAATGACCACCGAGAGGTTGCCTCCTACCTTTTGGAACATAATGCATCTATTAATGCCCAGGTTAAGGATGGGAGAACTCCACTATATACTGCAGCTTTCAACGGCCATGTTGAGGTTGTCCGGCTCCTTTTGGACCACAATGCAGCCATTGATATCCCACACAATACCAATGCAACCCCATTGTTTGTTGCTGCACAGAATGGCCACCGAGAAGTTGCCCGCCACCTTTTAGAACATAATGCAGCTGTCAATGCCCAAACCAATGATGGGAGAACTCCACTATATAGTGCAGCTTTCAATGGCCATGCTGAGGTTGTCCAGCTCCTTTTGGACCACAATGCAGCTGTTGATA
>KN834787.1:217460-312736 GCA_000827265.1 Collybiopsis luxurians FD-317 M1 | reverse complement strand
AACCCCATTGTATGTTGCTGCACAGAATGGCCACCAAGAAGTTGCCCGCTACCTTTTAGAACATAATGCAGCTGTCAATGCCCAAACCAATGATGGGAGAACTCCACTATATAGTGCAGCTTTCAATGGCCATGCTGAGGTTGTCCAGCTCCTTTTGGACCACAATGCAGCAATTAATATCCCAAACAGTACCAATGCAACCCCATTGTATGTTGCTGCACAGAATGGCCACCGAGCAGTTGCCCGCCACCTTTTGGAACATAATGCAGCTATCAATGCCCAAACCAATGATGGGAGAACTCCACTATATATTGCAGTTTTCAATGGCCATGTTGAGGTTGTTCAGCTCCTTCTCGACCATAATGCAGCTGTTGATATCCCAAACAATAACAATGCAGCCCCATAGTATGTTGCTGCACAGAATGGCAATCAAGAAATTACCTGCCTCCTTTTGGACCATAATATAAAGGCACATAAAACAAAATCAATATTTTCCCAGTAGCTATGACAAGAATTTCAATGTCATCTCACTCTCTCAAAATAGACCAGAGTATTTGAAGCTTGCTGTTTTCTCTATTTTCTTCCTTCTTATACTATCATGATATTCCTGTTATGGCCCACTAATTTTCTTCGAATATATACACTTCCAGTACAAGGAGAGTGCATCGCGAGACCGGCATCTTGGTGATACAGCAAATGCATTGCTCATTAATTCTTCCTCAAAAGCCTCTTTTGTGAGATATCCAATCAATTTTTCATTTACTAACCCAGTAGACACCTAACCTGCAATACACTGTTCCAGTCCTAATTTCTTTTGCAGCTATTTTCATGGGTAAACTAAGTAAGATATAAAGCTCATTGACTGTACATACATGGATTAGGCTGTGAGTATTACCTCAACCACTATCTGCATATTCTCTCTCTCTTTCCTTCTGCTTCATTTCTTGTCTCAGAAGTGTTTCCGGTCTCAGTATCTTTGTGTTATGTTTTGCTACTGCTAGTAATAGATTTTTATCTTTTTGCAACAAGTTGAGCATAGTCTCACAACATTTACCCAAGTGTGTTGGAACCTTAAGACTCTTGTCAATGTTCCTACAATCTTGACTCAGGTTCATAGTATTGAATACCATCTAAGCAATAAGTCTCTACCACTTGCATACTGCAAGTTTGTGCTTGAAATCCTATCTCCATTGCAGATTGTGTTTGAAGGAACATTGTACATTCTCTTGCATGACCCCAGAAAGCTCAACACTTCAAGAATCTGTAAATTCTTCCTATAGACTAGGGTTGTGTATGGTTGGGTCAGGTCATGAACCCTGGGTTCAGGTCAGGGTCAGTCAAGAACCTGATCCTGACCCATGCTGTAAAATATTATCTGAGCAAGGCACAATGAATGCAAAATTCATCTATACAAGTAAATATTTTATCAACTACCTATTATCCTCAAGCCTAGCTATATAGTGGGAGTCTTTATCCCTGATCCAAAACTTTGCATTGAAGCCAAAGAGAGTGTGATCACCTGACCCAGTTGTTGGGCAATTCATTTCCCAGTGCCCACCCCAATGTAGCATCTTAGAAGGAATTCCAGTTGATAAAGAAGCATCTCCTGGCATAGAGCATCTAATATATGAGTGCTAAACTTCTCAGCTCTATCACAAAGTGGCCAATGATGGAGTGACTTTAACAGTCCAGAGGTTCAACAGATAAGCAGAAAACTGGTCCCAACAACAAAGTTGAATATTCAGTCTAACTAAGGACAAGCAGAATATGCTCACCTAGTCTCAACAACAAAGAGGTCAAGATGGGGAACCAGGCTACAGGCAGTAGGTATATATACTGTAATGAACTGTGAGAGGGACTAATGCTACTGGAAGACAAAAGTGACAACTACAAGAATAAAAGGTGTGGAGCATGTGGACATGCAACAGACCTGAGAAAAGGAATCAGGAACCACTTCAGTAATATAATAATGACTGTGGGAACAAATAGAAGGAGAACAGTAGTATCATGTGGAGTGAAGATAGAAGGAAGTTATATGTCTAAGAAGCATTGGAACAGTGGTTAGTCATGAACATGGTCATATGAAAGATGTAAAGTAAAAGAAAATGAATAGGGGTGAAAAGCAGATGTCTGTACCAACCTTATGACAGCCTCTTCTCATACCTGAGCACACTAACCCACGGGTCAGACCTGTGGAGCTGACCATGACTCTTGACCCTCACTAACCCTCAAGCTGGGTTGGGTCTGGTCAGGTTGACCCATGCTGCCAGGTTGGGTTGGGTCATGGGTCAGTGACCTGACCATGCACAACCATAAAATAACATGAGCCTGGTTGCAACACCTCCTTTATATTATTCATTCCAATGTAATAATGTTTAAAATTTACCTGAACACCAATCAGCCCAGCCATTTAAGTTATTCTAATGAGATTCTTGTTTAACTGGTTAAACATACAGAAGTTAATAAAAGCAAAATAAAAGCAAGAATTAACATACATATATGATATCTCAAGTAGATAATCTGGATAAACCACAGCTTAGAGTAGTTGAACCATGGTTCAACCACACTAGGCTTCATGCTTTGGACTCATTTCATTGTCATAATGTGACCAGATGAACAGTTTTCAGATCTATGGTGGGGCTCTGCCCCGATTTATATCCTCAACCCCTAATCCCTAACCAGCCTAACCCCTAGCCAACCCTAACCCTAACCCACCCTCTAACCAACCTCCAAGTTGGGCTTTTGGCAATGTTTCAGACACCTCTCTAATGAGAGGTGCCTTCAACATTGCTAAATTTAGTGAGAGAAACTTTCTGTACTAAACTGTCTGCAATCAAAAAGTGTTTGATACCATCAAGCCCTTGTCAGACTGAATTAAAGAGTGAAACACTTACAGTACACAGCTACAATTACCTAACAAAGGTTTAACCATAAGATATCTGTGATATTTTTGCAGTTAAACCTGGTTAAGCTGGTTTAATTGGTTAAACCAAAATTTCATGGTAATGAACTTTTAAGCAGGGCTGGATTAACAGAGCTTATCATATTTATCAAAAATAGAGATAATAACACATAAATTCTGTTTTTCCTCTACATGGTGAGCAAAAGAGTGAGCAAAATTATAGTGAAATAGAGAGTGATAATTGGATGCAGAAGCATCTATAAACTACAGCTTATAGACAGTAATTAGAACTGTGCGGGTTACTATGAGATTGTCAATTAATCATAATCATAGTCATGATGCTCATACTGATACTGATATCTATTATAATTTCCAACAATATACACTGATCCTTCCTTCTCTTTCTCTCTCTATCTCTCAGACCTTGGAATATCTCATTGCACTCTAAATAACTCAGGTTTAATCCCCTCTGGACTGCAAATTTTTTTAATATCTTGGAGCCCACCATGAGGGAGGCATCCACTGCTAGGGTTTGAGACCCTCCAGCAGATCTTACACATGACAAATACATGTCATCTGGGACTGAGAAACTGTTTGACTGTAGAAGAAGTGCCATTAGCACAATTCTACAGAGGTGAAATCCATGTGAATTTTATAGACCTTTATTACCAGTCAATAGCACTGAAGCTGCTCACAACAATCTAACATCTTTACATGAAGAAGTGGCAGGTGAATCTAAATACTGGCACAGGATCAGTGAGGTCTCATCCTGTAAATCCTGATACCACTATCTATATCACTTCACAAACCTCACCAGCCAGCTCACCTCTACCTTTACCCCAGCTAGGAGCCCTCTGCTGCAAGAATCCCCTCCAAAGTACATGCGACTGATTTTGCTCTATTCACTGAAACTTTGCTATGAAATGTTGTGTCACAGATTGTCAGGCTGGGCATCATAAGTACCTGCAGCAATGTTGGCCATATCAAGAATACCAATAAATGCAAGGCAAGGCAATGTTTCAGCTCAACCAATGACTTCAACAACTCAATATAAGGCCAACTTAGCGAAGATTGAATCTGACAAGTTACTTTGTCAGTCATCATGACCAAGATCGTTGTGACACACTGCGAACGCGTCCGCTCCTAGTAGTATTTCGGCGGCATCGCGAGTGCACAATGCACCAACCCAACATGATTATATCAAGTACAAGACAATGAATAGCTAATAATGTATCTGCAGAGTCTATATACAAACGAGTGAATGACTTTTTTTGCGTAGAACTGCCTGCGCGCGCCGCGTAGGCGCACCAATAAAAACAGAAGAAAAAAGCACTAAGAAAGATATAGTTGAAGTAGTCCATGAACAAACTCGAGAAAGAATCAATTTCCGTCGCAATGCCGCCACATTTTCACATAGTCAACCGCCATCGCTCTGTCGTCCAGATTTTGGGGCCAAGTGGAATACCACTGCGATTGGGCATTTGCAAACGATCGCATCGCGTCTGAAGGAGGAAAAAGATCAGATCAGAGTAAGATCCAAGCGAAACGATGAGAAGACGCTCACTTTGACCCCCGTTGAACCAAGGCTTGTTCCCTTGTCCATCCGGGAACCACCCATTGAGTCCTCCAACAGCGACATTCATTATGAGATAGAATTCTGCATTTCAAAAAAAAAGAGTGGCATGGTTCAGCACAGGCATCAAGAATGGTATCCCCCGAAAAACCTCTTACCTTGATCGAACGGAGCTGACCACCTATTCTTCGCACTCTCTTTCGGCTGCCCCGTAGCCGGGTCAACCCAGGGATCCTGCAAAGTTTGGACTTGTCCATTCGTCCCATTGACAATCGTGTCCGGATAATCTCCCTTTTCAAAGAACGGCTCATTGAATTGATACTCCAGCAGGGTATGCAATCTCGTATCGACGTAAATGCGGATAAAGCTCGTGGTCCACTCGAGAACGTAGGTGTGGAAATCTCGACTGAACGGTACGCGCTTGTCAGACCACCACGAGTAGGATTTCGATACACTGTTGAGTTCGGGAGTGGGACCCCAGTTGAGAGCACCTTGGACGTAATTGGCTCCGTGTGCGGTGTACGATATTCCGTTTCCTCGGGACTCAACAAGATCGATCTCGCCCGATCTGGGCCAGGCTCCGTAGGTGTTGTTGACAGGAAGCATCCACAGGGCAGGCCAAATCCAATCACTGGAAACAGCGGATCAGGGTTGAGTGCAACGATTAACGAGCAAGGAGGACTCACCCAGTAGGCATCTTAGCTCTGATTTCTACTCTGCCGTATTTCGTACTTCCATTCCCAGATCCGCTTTGAGCATTGATCACTGTCGAGATCCTGGCGCTTTGTATGGGATTGACAATCGTGCCAGAGGTAGTATTGCTCGTGGCAGAACATGCCGCATAATAACCCGCGTAGTTAAATACCTAATCAGATGAACAAGTATGAATTCCGCTATGCTCCAAGAAAACGAAACAGCCTACTTACCTGTCGTCCACTTCCGTTCGGGTCGAGAATGAAACCTCCATTGGGAGCAGTTTGATTAAAAGTGCAGCCGGTAATGTTGTAGGTGTAAGGACCGTTATTGCCTAGGTGGATGAACGTAAGTATACTAGTAAGTCATGCGAGGAGACGGAAAGCAGTACCGAGAACGTTATCTAACCCAATTTCCTCCGATGTCAAAGTCGGCGCAAGATACAAGATACCATTCTTGATGTAAGAGTTTTTCGATGAACCAGTGGTCATCTCGAATTCGCCGTTGCTACAAACCCGCAAGGCGTGAGTAAACACCAAACACACCATGTACTGGGAATGAATGAGAACCGTACCCAAACCCATCCATGTTGACCTCTCTCCAAAAGGTACCTCCAGATCCAAACACCGCATCTTCACCTCCACTAAAGTCCTCCTCCATCACCAAACAAAGCGGCTGCCGATCCATCCTCTCGGTGCTTACATCAATGTACGTCAACACACACTGCAGTACCCCTAGCCCTAGCCCGATGAGGGCCAAAAGATGCGGAAGAAAGCGCGAAATGCGCTTCCGAGTAAACACCCGTTTGATGAACGGCGTCTTGGCTAGCTCGGCGGGGGTGGGACCTTCGAGCCAGGGTTTCTCTATTAACGAGCCGTCGGGAGCTCGTACGTCGGCGGGAGGCTCCGTGGTCATGGACGATGGTCGGAGGAGGAATGGGAGAAGGGTGGTGCGTAAACGAGGTTCGGTACGCGATTGAGTCGGTGCGACACCAGTGGAAGCGACGCCAGTTGAAGACGCAGTAGTGGGTCGCGTCGCCAACCCAGCGGATGAGCGGGACATTGATCCATAAGGAGTGCCTATCGAGAACTGCGTAACGCCAGGACCTGGTGAACTGGGATAACTTGCAATAAACGAAGACTGTCTAGAATGTGTGCCAAAGATAGTGCTGGAACGAGCGACCTCGGGGCGAACAGCGTAAGCAGTTGCACTTGCGAGAGCTGAGGCCACACTTTCACGGGTGGCAGCTGTGATAGCAGCAGGCGTTGTTGCGCTGGTGACTACCGGCGTGGGCGGAATGACATTGACGTTTTCACTGCTTTTCCGAGATGATGATGGCTCTTCAGTTAAGTCATTGGTAGACGCGAAAGGATCGACGGCGGGTGAGTCTGCCATGAGGGGAAAGGGAAGAAAGAGAGGTGGTGGCCCCCAACTTGATGGGATTACGAGGCGTGAAGAAAAAAAGACGTACAAGCTGTTGGCCTCATTTATGTACCTTCGATCAAACCTTGAAAGCTTCTCAATGGCATCCGATACCACGTCTCCGGACGTGAAGCGGCGTTGGTACCTTGATATTGAATTCAATTATGCCCTTTCTTCGACGGCCAACCTGAACATCCGGTGTAATCGAGGTGACTATTGGCACGAAGAAGGGCACTGTAGGACAACGACAGATGGACCCGTCAAGTGAGAACATTCCGTATGTCATCAATTGTTATTAATAAGTGGTGCACAGGTACTCACCGACAGGTGATTCAACGGACATCAGACATAGGTACGAGTACCTATAAAACTGTGAGGCCTCGAACGCAGGAATGAAGGGGAAAAGGAGGATATCAGCACAAGTGTCGTTCATTCCAGGCACTCTAGACTAGGGCCCGCTAAGCATTGACAAACAAGTGTCTTGAAAAATGGGCGTTATCATTGGAAAAGACAGACCACATTAAGATACATCTATCCGCCCGTACATGAACTTCGTTTCAATTCTGCTCCTGTGGAACCTTTGTCGCTACAAACGCGCATCTCCTGCTTTCTGCCGCTGGCTCCGTCTCTATAAAGCTACCACTCTCCGTCATTGAGTTGTTTGCTGGTTGCTGAAGGACAATACGCTGCTTCGCGTTGGCGCCTGTAGTGAAGTACTCGTTCCATGTCGGAGATCGCCCTAGCTTGAACGTGTTTGGATCGCCGGAACGTACAAAAGAGACCCAGTACGCAATAAGTTCCGAGGCAAACGCCTTCTCAACGGGAGTCATAGGGGTGAACACGCCAGTGCCATTAGATCTGAAGGAGATGGACGTAGAACAATCAGACGGATTCCAAGCTTCTCATCACGCCCCCGCAACTCACCCAGTATTGATACCGTTGAACATCATCCAGTTCTCAGCGGAATGTTGCACGGCTGTACCCGGCTGTGTAGGGTTGGGCTGGTTATATCGGTATGTCCAAGCTTTGGTCGTGTTAGCAAACTTTCCCCCTAGAATTTCACGCTGAGATAGGTAGAGATTAGAGATTAGAAACGATAGAAAAAATAGCACATACTGCGCAGATTAGAACGGATTCCCCTGTAGCTACTTGGAACTGCTGGCTTGCAGAGTCAAATTCACTCAAAGGATACTCCTGAATGATATCGTGAGTATCGAGGGTCAAACTGTCGAAAAACGTTCCAACCTGCACAAATTCGTCTAGATCCTCCGAGGTTAAACCTGGGAACCTCGATTTGAGTGCCTGAGTAAAGTCTGTTCCTCGGGCAACAGTCTCGTTCGAGGTGGCGCTACCAAATGAGTTGGTTACTCATACTACAGCAATCACCGATCGACATACCCGACAATGAGAGGAACCCGAGCAAAATTTCCCTTGAGGACAGAACTCGACGGCAAGTCTGTGATAATCTTTCCGTCAACGACAGGGTGAAAAGTATTATAGGCTCTGCAAATCGCAGTCAGCACATGGAACATACTAGAACCCTAAGCTAGAGACTCACAGTCCCGACTTCGCTGCTGCGTCCTGAGCGCGCGCCAGAGCGCTAATACTAGCTGTTCGCAAACATACGAGCTGGTCTACAACTGTGCCATTTCCACATCCCGCACGTTCCGCGTAAAAGGCAAATAGTGGCTGAAAACATCAATAAACCGCCAAATCCACATAGACAATAGCTTGACAATTACTTGCTGGTTTTCCGGAGTCGGAGTGGCTGCACGATAAACACTTTGCGCGATAGCACCCGAAAACAACTTTTCTTCAACGTTCGTTACTAGATGGAGCTCAACGGAACCTCCGCCGGCACTTTGTCCATTGATTGTCACTTGCGCAGGATTACCCCCGAAGGAGGCAATGTTTTGCTTGACCCATCTAAGAGCCTGAGTCTGATCCTGCAGACCAACATTGAAATCTCCGTTTGCAGGATCCGAGAACTCGGGAGTGGTGAGGAATCCAAATGAGTCGAGTCTGTAGTAAACCGAGACAGCGACGAAGTTGGGAGTCTGGTGAATCCAGCCATCAAAAGGCCAATTGGCAGGATTTCCATAGACGTAACCTGCAGGTGGAACTGAGCCGATTATTCTCGAGACGAATATTCATCGACTGACCGCCACCGTGGAAGTAAACCAGCTAAACATGGTTGAGAATGTGGCATAGCGAAAGCGGAGCCACTACGTACGACAGGCACTGTGGAAGGCATGAGGATTCTGTTCTGCAGAAAGTGGATGGCTACGTACGATTATCACCATTCTTAGCACCGAATGGTGCGAATACGTTCAGTTTTAGGCAGTCTTCAGATCCAGCGCCTCCTGCATAGCCGCCTATAAAAACAAGTTCATTGAGCGTTCCATGGCACATGAGTTCAAACTCACCACCGTTACTTCCTTGTACACAAAAGTTTGGGTATTGAGTCGCGTCCACGACATCTCCGCCGGCTTCTTGTTCAATACGCGTCGTATTCAGAGGCAAAGGAGCACGGAAACGTCTGTCACCCAATGGAGGCTCTGCATAAGGAATACCTAGGTAAGCAACCGTATTTTCGAACGACTGGTTGCCCCGGTATTGAGCATAACCAGTGTCCACGATATCGCCACGTAAAGAAGGGGCTGGGGTCCAACTTTGTAGCACAACAGCTGAATACCAGAGCAAAAAGGCTGAGATCATTTGAGATTGCAATTGGAAAGAAGGTTCATTACGTTGTAAATTATCCTAAAAGTCACCATGAATTGAAGCAAAGATTCAGCACTGCCACGTCTTGAGCGCCGCATTTGGTGTTGTTTGTCCTGTGCCTTTATTAGGAAGGAACCGCAGTGGTCGGGATTCTTTTGCTAGATACTAGTAAAACCAAAGGACCATTTGACTTGAAGTGTCGGAAGCACATTTTTTATGTTCATATTTTTGGAAAATAACTGTTGTGTAAGTAATTGTGCAAGCAGAGAAGATCAAGAAAGAAAATCAAAAAATCTGCCTTCAAGGACCAAGACCCCAATACTTGAAAAGAGAACTCAGAATAGGGGTATTCAGCAACGAAATGGCAAAAATGAACATTTTTTCCCAAAATGAGACATTGGCCCATTTAGGATGCGTCCTTACGTTACCTAATGAGTGCAGCAAGCCCTTCTGCGTTGCATAGTATTCAGCTCGTATTGTGTTGCATGAGAAGATGTCTTAATATCTCGTTACACCTTATTATCTTTAATTCTGGTGGCATTCAACCTTGCTTGGCGATCGTGAATTCTGAAATCGGATATTGTACATCTCGGATAAAAACTCTGAGGTCTCGAAAGCAGGAATGAAGGGCAAAAGGAGGATATCAGCAAAACTGTCGTTCATCCGACAGGCACCCTAGACTAGGGCCCACTAAGCATTGACAAACAAGCTTTTTGAGAAATGAACGTTATCATTGGAAAAGTCAGACCACATTAACACAAAACTACCCGCCCGCATACATGAAGTTGATTTCAGTTCTGCTCCTGTTGAATCTTTGTCGCTACAAATGCGCATCTTCCACTTTCTACCGCTGGCTCCATCTCGTTAAAGCTCCCACTCTCCGTCGTTGAGTTATTTGCCGGTTGCTGCAGGACAATACGCTGCTTCGCGTTGGCGCCTGTGGTGAAGTATTCGTTCCATGTCGGAGATCGCCCTAACTTGAACGTGTTTGGATCGCCGGAACGTACAAAAGAGACCCAGTACGCAATAAGTTCCGAGGCAAAAGCCTTCTCAACAGGAGTCATAGGAGTGAACATGCCAGTGCCATTAAATCTTGAAGGAGATGGACGTAGAACAATCAGACGGATTCCAAGCTCTTCATTACGCCGCCGCAACTCACCCAGTATTGATACCATTGAACATCATCCAGTTCTCAGCGGAATGCCCCACGCCTGCAACTGCCGATGTTGGGTTGGGCTGGTTATATCGGTATGTCCACGCTTTGGTCGTGTTGGCGAACTTCCCCCCCAGAATTGCACGCTGAGATGGGTAGAGATTAGAGATAGGTAGAGATTAGAGATTGGAAACGATAGAGAAAATAGCACTTACTGCGCAAATTAGAAGAGATTCCCCTGTGGCTACTTGGAACTGCTGGCTCGCAGAGTCAAATTCACTCAGAGGATACTCCTGTATTATATCATGAGTATCGAGGGGCGAACTGTCGAAGAACGTTCCAACCTGTACAAATTCGTCCAAATCCTCCGAGGTCAAACCCGGAAACGCCAATTTGAGTGCCTGAGTAAAGTTTGTTCCTCCGACAACAGTCTCATTCGAGGTGTCGCTACCAAGCGAATCGGTAATCCATACTTCAGTGATCATCAACCGACATACCCAACAATGAGAGGAACCCGAGCAAAATTTCCTTTGAGAACACTACTCGACGGAAAGTCTGTGATGATCTTGCCATCGACGACAGGATGGAAAGCATTATAAGCTCTGCAAATCGCAATTAGCACAGAAAAGATGCTAGAACCCTAAGCTGGAGACTCGCAGTCCCGAAGTCGCTGCTGCGTCCTGCGCGCGGGCCAAAGCGCTTATACTGGCTGTTCGCAGACACGCGAGTTGGTTCACAACCGTACCGTTTCCACATCCCGCACGTTCCGCGTAAAAGGCGAATAGTGGCTGGAAACATCAATAAACCTTTAAGTCCATATAGACAATATCTAAACAGCTACCTGCTGGTTTTCCGGAGTCGGAGTGGGTGCACGATAAACACTTTGCGCGATTGCACCCGAAAACAACTTCTCTTCGATATTCGTTACTAGATGTAGCTCAACGGAACCTCCGCCGGCACTTTGTCCATTGATTGTCACCTGCGCGGGATTACCCCCGAAGGAAGCAATGTTTTGCTTGACCCATCTAAGAGCCTGAGTCTGGTCCTGCAGTCCAGCATTGAAATCTCCATTTGCGGGATCCGAGAACTCGGGAGTGGTGAGGAATCCAAACGAGTCGAGTCTGTAATAAACCGAGACAGCCACGAAGTTGGGAGTCTGATGAATCCAGCTGTCAAAAGGCCAATTGGCGGGATTTCCAAAGACGTAACCTGCAAATGGAATTGAGCGAATTATTCTCGCGACGAATATCCATCGACTGACCACCGCCGTGGAAGTAAACCAGCTACACATGGATGAGAACGTTGTATAGCGAAAGCGGAGCTGTTACGTACGACAGGCACTGTGGAACGTATGAGGATTCTGTTCTGCAGACAAGCGGATCACTACCTACGATTATCACCATTCTTAGCACCGAATGGTGCGTATACGTTCAGTTTTAGGCAGTCTTCACTTCCTGCGCCTCCTGCATCCCCACCTATGAAAACAAGCTCATCGAATGTCCCATGGCGCGTGAGTTCAAACTCACCACCGGTACTTCCTTGTACACAAAAGTCAGGGTACTGAGTGGCGTCCACAACAAGTCCGCCGGCTTCTTGTTCAATACGCGTCGTATTTAGAGGCAAAGGAGCACGGAAACGTCTGTCACCCAAAGGGGGCTCTGCGTAAGGAATACCTAGGTAAGCAACCGTATTTTCGAATGACTGATTGCCCCGGTATTGAGCATAACCAGTGTCCACGATATCCCCAGGTAAAGAAGCCGGAAGACCTAAGCTTTGAAGCACAACAGTTGAAGACAAAAGCAAAAAGGCTGAGAGAATCATTTGAGATTGGAAGACATGTTACAGAAGGTTCATTAGGTTATAAAATACTCTGAAAATTCGGGAATTTGGGGCCCGGAAGGTCACCAGGATGCATCATGAGGTGGAGGCATTGGCAAGGACGTCTCAAACGTTCGCACGGTCTTGTGATCGTTCCCGTGTCGCAGGTGGGCGTGGCGCACGCGCACTGGCAGCATGACCTCGCGCTTTCTGCCACCACCGGCTCAGAACGGCCTTTCTTCAGTTGGGGGAAAGCTGTCCCAGGACGTCTCAGAACTTTCAAATCGGTACTTTTCCACTGGTAAACCTTGAACTCTGAAATATCAGCTTCATTGATGTCGGTCACAAGACGTCCATCAAACGACTAGTAGTAGTAAATCGCCAAAGCCAGGCAGGACAGTACTTATTCGGCGAGACATCTATATGCCTGCACTGGAGTTTCGGTTGCATACGTTCGACGTAGACGTCGGCTTCGCCGTCGGTAGTGTGGGTTTTTACCTGACCGGTGTGGAGGAGCACCGGGCCCGTCGCCCAAGCCTCGCAAGAGCTTTAAGCCACAGTGTGGTTATGCCTGCAAAGAGGGCTTGGCTTTTCCCTAATGTCTTCCCCCTATACACTAGGGCAGAGGCCAGCTATTGTCGGGGATATGAGCAAGGAAGAGGATGATGATAAGATGGTAATATCTCGCCGGAAATCTCGCTGAACATATCTTTGTCTTATCATTGGAGATAAAATCTGTAAAGTAAATTCTATATCAGTAATTTTTGCGCAAAAAGGTTTTTGACATGTTATCTAATCTTAGAGTGAATTGAAATACTTTTTTCACTTGTAGTAAATGTATAATTTTGCTCAGGATGTATTTTGAGAATTGATCTTTATTTTGGACCATACCAAGGTTGAAATGAATGCATTTTTTGGTGTGTGAAATAAATTGAGGTCTTTGGCTTTTCACCTTTGTCAAAGATTAAGAATTTCGCAGGAGATGCTTAATGCCCAGTTACTGGTCAAGTGCTGGGCAACATACTGGGGATATTCCCAGAATAATTACATGTGTTTCCAAAATTGATTACAAAACCCAGGCCTGATGGTGCGTATAGCTTCAGTTTTAGGCAGTCTTCAGGCACCTCCTGCATAGCCGACTATAAAAAATTAAGTTTATTGAGCATTCCACGGTACATGAGTTCAAACTCACCACCGTTACTTTGTACACAAAAGTTTGGGTAGCGAGTCGCGTCCACAACATGTCCGCCGGCTTCTTGTTCAATACGCATCGTATTCAGAGGCAAAGGAGCACGGAAATGTCTGTCACCCAAAGGAGGCTCTGCATAAGGAATACCTAGGTAAGCAACCATATTTTCGAACAACTGGTTGCCCAGGTATTGAGCATAACCAATTGCCACGATAGTATCCCCACGTAAAGAAGGGGCTGGAGTCCAGCTTTGAAGCACAACAGTTGAATACCAGAGCAAAAAGACTGTGATCATTTGAGGTTACAATTGGAAAGAAGGTTCATTACATTGTAAATTATCCTAAAGGTCACCATGGATTGAAGGTGCATGAATTGAAGCAAAGATTCAGCACTGCCACGCCTTGGCGCCGCATTTGTGTTGTTTGTCCCGGGACTTTATTAGGAAGGAACCGTAGTGGTCGCAGTGGATTCTTTTATTAGATACTGGTATAACCGAAGGACCATTCGACTTGAAGTGTTGGAAGCACATTGTTCATTTTTATAATTTTGTAAAATAACTGTTGTGTAATTGTGCAAGCAGAGAAGATCAAGAAAGAAAATCAAAAATCTGCCTCCAAGACTCCAATACTTGAAAGAGAACTTAGAATTCTTTCATCTAGAGGCAAGGGGTATTCAGCATTGAAATGGCAAAGATGAACATATTTCCTAATTGAGGAATTGGCCAATATATGTAGGATGCATCATTATGAGTGCAGGAAGCCCTTCTGCGTTGTGGTATTCAGCTCATACTGTGTTGCATGAGAAGATGTCTTTAATGCCTCGTTACACCTTATTATCTTTAATTCTGGTGGCATTCAACCTTATTTAGCGACCGTGAGCTCTGAAATTGAATATTGTACACCTCGGATAAAAACTCTGAAGTCTCGAAAGCAGGAATGAAGGGCAAAAAGAGGACATCAGCAAAAGTGTCGTTCATCCCAGGCACTCTAGACTAGGACCCGCTAAGTATTGACAAACAAGTGTTTTGAGAAATGGACGTTATCATTAGAAGAGACAGACCATACTAAGATAAGTCTATCCGTCCGAATACATGAACCCGATTTCAATTCTGCTCCTGTTGAATCTTTGTCGCTACAAATGCGCATCTCCCACTTTCTACCGCTGGCTCCATCTCGTTAAAGCTACCACTCGCCGTCGATGAATTATTTGCCGGCTGCTGGAGGACAATACGCCGCTTCGCGTTGGCGCCTGTGGTGAAGTATTCGTTCCATGTCGGAGATCGCCCTAGCTTAAACGTGTTTGGATCACCGGAACGTACAAAAGAGACCCAGTACGCAATAAGCTCTGAGGCAAAAGCCTTCTCAACAGGAGTCATAGCGGTGAACATGCCAGTGCCATTGAATCTTGAAGGAGATGGACGTAGAACAATCAGATGGATTCCAAGCTCGTCATTACGCCGCCGCAACTCACCCAGTATTGATACCATTGAACATCATCCAGTTCTCAGCGGCATGCTGCACGGCTGTACCCGGCGATGTTGGGTTGGGCTGGTTATATCGGTATGTCCAAGCTTTGGTTGTGTTGGCGAACTTTCCACCTAGAATTTCACGCTGAGATAGGTAGAAATTAGAAATTAGAAACGATAGAAAAAATAGCACATACTGCGCAGATTAGAAGAGATTCCCCTGTGGCTACTTGGAACTGCTGGCTTGCAGAGTCAAATTCACTCAGAGGATACTCCTGTATTATATCATGAGTATCGAGGGGCGAACTGTCGAAGAATGCGCGGACCTGCACGAATCCGGCCAGATCCTCCGAGGTTAAACCCGGGAACGCCAATTTGAGTGCTTGAGTAAAGTTTGTTCCTCCGACAACAGTCTCATTCGAGGTGGCACTACGAGGCAAGTCGGGATCCAGATGATAGTGATTATCAAACGACGTACCCGACAATGAGAGGAACCCGAGCAAAATTTCCTTTGAGGACACTACTCGACGGAAAGTCTGTGATGATCTTGCCATCGACGACAGGATGGAAAGCATTATAAGCTCTGCAAATCGCAGTTAGCACAGAGAAAATACTAGAACCCTAAGCTAGAGACTTACAGTCCCGAATTCGCTGCTGCGTCCTGCGCGCGGGCCAAAGCGCTTATACTAGCTGTTCGCAAACACGCGAGTTGGTTCACAACCGTGCCGTTTCCACATCCCGCACGTTCCGCGTAAAAGGCGAATAGTGGCTGAAAACATCAATAAACCTTTAAGTCCATATAGACAATATCTAAACAGCTACCTGCTGGTTTTCCGGAGTCGGAGTGGGTGCACGATAAACACTTTGCGCGATGGCACCCGAAAACAACTTCTCTTCGATATTCGTTACTAGATGTAGCTCAACGGAACCTCCGCCGGCACTTTGCCCATTGATTGTCACCTGCGCAGGATTACCCCCGAAGGAAGCAATGTTTTGCTTGACCCATCTAAGAGCCTGAGTCTGGTCCTGCAGTCCAGCATTGAAATCTCCATTCATGGGATCCGAAAACTCGGGAGTGGTGAGGAATCCAAATGAGTCGAGTCTGTAGTAAACCGAGACAGCCACGAAGTTGGGAGTCTGATGAATCCAGCTGTCAAAAGGCCAATTAGCAGGATTTCCATAGACGTAGCCTGCAGGTGGAATTGAGCGGATTATTCTCGCGACGAATATTCACCGACTGACCGCCACCGTGGAAGTAAACCAGCTACACATGGATGAGAATGTCGCGTAGCGAAAGCGGAGCTGTTACGTACGACAGGCACTGTGGAAAGCATGAGGATTCTGTTCTGCAGACAAGCGGATCACTACCTACGATTATCACCATTCTTAGCACCGAACGGTGCGTATACGTTCAGTTTTAGGCAGTCTTCACTTCCTGCGCCTCCTGCATCGCCTCCTATGAAGCAAGTTCGTTGAATGTTCCATGGCACATAAGTTCAAACTTACCACCGGTACTCCCTTGTACACAAAAGTTAGGGTACTGAGTGGCGTCCACAACAAGTCCGCCGGCTTCTTGTTCAATACGCGTCGTATTCAGAGGCAAAGGAGCACGGAAACGTCTGTCACCCAAAGGGGGCTCTGCGTAAGGAATACCTAGGTAAGCAACCGTATTTTCGAACGACTGATTGCCCCGGTATTGAGCATAACCAGTGTCCACGATATCCCCAGGTAAAGAAGCCGGAAGGGCTGAGCTTTGAAGCACAACAGTTGAAGACCAAAGCAAAAAGGCTGAGAGAATCATTTGAGATTGAAAGACGTGTTGCATTAGGTTATAAAATACTCTGAAAATTCGGGAATTTAGGGCCCGGAAGGTCACCAGGATGTATCATGAGGTGAAGGCATTGGCAAGGACGTTCCAAATGCTCGCACGGTCTTGTGATCGTTCCCATTTCGCAGGCGGGCGTAGCGCATGCGCACTGGTAGCATAACCTCGCGCTTTCTGCCGCCACCTGCTGAGAATAACCTTTCTTCAATTGGGGGAAGGCTGGAAAGCTGTCCCAGGACGTCTCGAACTTTCAGCCTCTTTTAGATCGGTGCTTTTTCCACCCTTGTACTCTGAAATATCAGCTTCATCGATGACCGTCACAAGACGTGCATCGAGCGACGAGTAAATTGCCAAAGTCAGGCAGGACGGTACTTATTCGGCGAAACGTTCATATGCCCGCGCAAGGCTAGTCAAGCATCCGCACTGGAGTTTCAGTCGCATACATTCGACGTAAGTATCCTTACCAAATTTCTTCTCCTCATAGTTTTCAAATCCTCGTCATGGTAAGACGTCACTCAGATAGTACTCATCCACGCGCGCACAGTTGTGAGAGCTAAAATGAAGCCTTTGATGGACAAAATGTTCCATTCGCCAAAAGTAATCGTATGAAAATCTTCTTTCCTCTTTCCTCTGTCTTCTTCATCCAAATGATCAAATTCCTCTGCACAAACTCTCATCTTCCTGTTATTTATTCTCAATCTATTCTTTTCAAGAACGGGCTATAAGAATCTCCCAGGCCAGAAGACTCGGAGAAAGAATAACATACCTTCAGTGAACAGCACGAAAGTCTCTAGCATGAAGTCTTCTGTTCAGACTTGGGGGAACTTCAGATCGCTCTTCAACGACCCGAGGCACCGCACGAAAGTCCCGGGAATGAGTTCGCTTGCCCGCAACAGGCTGGTGCGCCTCAATGGCTCGATCCAATACCGGAACATCCACTGCCCGAGCGAACTTTTGCGGACGACTGATGGCTGCTGCCTCCGCCGTAAAGATAGTGAACAGGACGGAGAAGACGACGAAGAGAACCGAGGTGAAGGTGAAACGCATAATGGAATCTGCTTGTTTGTTAGGAGGGTGAAGAGGTTGATTGGATTGAGCGAGAGTGAAGAATGAAAACAAGCCCTGCTTGTTTGACAAAGGATAGAGAAAACCGGATTGGGGGGTGAAGACTAGCTTGAGGGAAAAAATTTTCGTTAGAGAACCTCTTTATACCAAAGGATTTTTGATGAAACGTTTGATCCGTTTTGCATCAAATGGGCTGCGACGCGCAGTGCGCGGATATGCGGGTAAGCTGATACGCATCTCCGACACTCGGGTTAGATCAGTGGATAGCGTCCACGCTCTCAGTACGGTACCCAAACGGTCTGGGACATTCTCTCCAAGAAAAGAACATGGACAGAATAATCTTGATATGTACATTGCAAACCGATATATTATACCCACAAAGTAGCAGAGCCAATCACTCGGGATATTCACCATCCTTTTGGGTTGACTTTTAGTACCGAAAAACTGAAACGAACGCTTAGAGTGAGTGACGTATTTCAAGATGAAGGCGCCGAGGAATAGACTCACATTAACGAAGTTAAAACGGGCAGCAGATCCTATGTACAAATATATAACAAACATAATCTTTATGGTTTTCCGCAAGAATCTACCACATGTTGTTTCGCACGCCGCTGCTCAACCCCTGTTCGAAACATTAATCAAACATAGTTATATGGAGTATTAAGCACTGACCTCCAACACCTTCGACGTCTTCCGGAGCTTCTCCGTCTTGATTAAGCTACGAAAACGTGTAAGACGAGTATGCAAATTACAAGCACGGAGGATATCTTACCCTGCTTCGGTCAGCTCCTGCCTCAATGAGAACCACAGCCGCTTGGGCATGGGCAGACTCCATAGCTAGGTGTAAGGGAGTGTTGCCTGCATGCCGTTCATGTAAAGAACACATTAATATAGGCCGCACAATCTCACTTACCAACGCGATCCTGTGTGTTGAGTCTGGTTTTCATACTTGGCGTAGAGGAATCCAGCAGGAGACGAACGAATCCAACAGAACCTGTGGTGGCCGCCCGGTGTCTGAAGAAGGAAAGAAAGTATGAGAGGACAGCAAGGTCATGAGGTTGATGTACACACAAAGGAGTCTGATTCGCTTTATCTTTGGCGTTTATCTGTACCAGCAGAAAAGTTTGAGCATTTTTGTGTGATGAATCCATATCTGAAAACGTACATCTGCCCCTCTCGATATGAGTAGCTTCCCTATCTGGATGCAGAGGTCGGAACAAAGGACGAACTTTCCGCATGAACATCTGGGAAACTTACATTGACACGGGACTTTGAAGCCGCGTAGTGTCTGAAACATCGTGTCAGCGAATAACCTACCGGAAAACATACTCTCCGCATGCGAAGCTCGCTATCCACGCGCCATTCGGCGAAGAGTAACTTACAGAGGAGTTATTCCCTTGCTGTTTTTCCTAAATCGAGGTCAAGTTAGCCATCGATCGACCACGTCAAGATAAAAAGTTACATGTTTACATCGGCTCCAGAGCCAACTAGCTCCTCAACAATGTCATCATTTCCTGCGCTGACTGCTATAGATCAGAAATGGAACGGTCTTCGGTAGCATAACAGATTATACCTGCTATGTGCAAAGCTGACCATCCGCTTCCATCTACCTTGTCGACTTCGGCTTTCTGGTCTAACAGGTAACGGACAATTTCGAGCGATCCCGAGGAGGCAGCCCAGTGCAGGGGTGTCCTCTCATCCTGATACACCTTGAACAATGACACTTGCCCCATGTGCGGGCTAAACTCACAGCGTCTACGGCATTTACCAAACTAGGATTTTCAGCAACAAGGGTGCGCAATAAACCGATTTGATCTGCTCATACTGTTAGTCGAAAACACATTTTATTGAGGGAACAACCTGCGTGTCTGGGCAGCAGAGTGTACGGAGAGAGTGGTCATGATAGTTCGGGTACAAAGCGCGTTCTGACTTTTGATGACGCGTAAGCCTTTGAGTGTGACATCCACGTGATTTTCAAAATTTGTCACCATGACTCGTTTGTCACCGTCAGTCACTCCTTGAACTTGTACTGCATCCAGCGCGCGTAGCGCGGACGAAATATCAGGAATTCATGCCTTCTGCTCATCCTGATAATGTCGACGACAAAACTTTAGCTTTAATCGCGAACAGACCTCATGCATTACTGCCATTCCTTCAACTACAGTCTGCAACGTCGCTCAGTCGCTTGTACCAGAGTCCTTCCTCATGCCTCTCTATTTTTCGGTCAATATTAACGCTGACCATCCAAATCTGTGATGCTAATGTCAAACTAGGTTGCTGGACGCGGTAGAACGCCAGCTGACGATGAATCTCTTATGGCTTGATTCGGCCATCTCCCTATCTACAATGGGGGCCTGGATAGTCCAGGAAAAGAAAAAGTAGGCAGTTTTATGATAAAATCTTTATCCCTGTTCATAGTTTTAGAATGTACGATGAGGCCCTAGACATGTTATCAAGGCTGCATATCTTACACGTTCAAGCCGGTAAATTATCCCTCAATGCCACTTTCAAAGCTAGTTTGCGACATGCCATAACTGGAGGGTAAGTTTTCCTTTTTCTAACGGCTTCACGTCCTATTAATGAAATTAGGGGGACGACGGGAAGTTTCGGTGTACCTGCTGAACGAGACGAGAAACGTCCGCCGATGGGCATAGAAGGCCTTGACGGTTACGCACTGGAGCGGTGGGAGGTACGCAACTCCTATCTGTTTTTTCTGGCGTTTCGGGCTGACGGGGTTTAGACCATTCTCCACTTCATGGTGTCATCAGGGACTGGACAGAATCCGACGAGGCCCTCCCAAGGAGTTCTCTATCTTTTGCAGCGCAGCGGTCTCATGAGTAACAATCAGTGAGAATCTCGACCAATTTACTTGATCTTGAGTTTATAACCGGAGTTCTTCAGTGGCTCAGTCCCCCAAATCACTTCTACCGGATTTCAGTTTTTGCTTCATCCTCCGCACGCTCAGCTGTGGGATCTATTACTACAATACCTACACATGGCCGAGGTAAAATTCGTTATGCTCAATATTGCTTGAGATGAGCTGATTCTGTCCGACAGGAAAGGCAAATGGACCTGGTCGAGGTCCTGACCTTTTTCTTCATGCTTTCTACAATGGAACTCGGCAAAGTCGGCCCCCGCTTTTTTAATGCCTATTTCTCTATAATGAAGGATTTTCTTGGTGTAGGAATATCTCACAGAAAATCTGAGCCAGACGCAAAAGGCAATGCTTGATGACCTTCGAGATTACGGGCTCATTTGGCAGCGCAAGGTCCGTGCTATCTCAGCGGTCATTTTCACTTCTTGTAACGTTACATGGAATAAAGGCTTCATCTCGACGTTTCAGTCCTACTCGACTCGCCACTACTCTCACCTCATCCTCTCCATCACTTCCCACCTCCGTCGGCGCGTCAAGCTCACAGCAGGGGTTCATTGTTCTCGAAACGAATTATCGGGTTTATGCTTACACAGGTACGCTGGCTTCACGTCGAGCGCAGAACCTTCCATGACCGATCATGCTTTAGATAACCCTCTCCAGACTGCAGTTCTTAATCTCTTTGTCTCCCTAAAGTATCGTTTCCCGAACTTAGTGGTCGGGTCCATTACTCGTGATAGCGTCAGACGTGCGTTAAATAACGGTATCTCCGCTGAACAGGTTTGTTACTTTGACTGCTCCGAAAAGAATGAAATCAATCGCCTCGTAGATCATCAGTTATTTGGTCACTCATGCACACCCTCAAATGCGAAAATTCGTGAGTCCCTTCGTAATGAGCTTGTTGATTTCATCGAATAATTATGTCCGCTCACAGAATCCCCTTATACCCGTAACAGTTCAAGATCAAATTCGATTATGGGAGCTGGAGAAGGAACGACTGAAATCTGAAGAAGGTAATCCCCTTTTTCTTGTGGCAATGTTTGATAAATTAATCTATTCCTTTCAGGGTATCTGTATACTGCTTTCGCGTCGCAAGCGGATTACGAGTTTGTGCTCAATTATGCCAAACAGCTGGACGTGGTTTTATGGGAGAACACAGCGAAACGTTGCTTTTTTGGTAGCATTGAGGGCCACTCGAACATACGGAATTTTATCGAACGTAGGACCAGCGGCGCCGATTAGCATGTGGAGTGTACTTTACAGTTTCCTACCTAAAATGTATCCTTTAGCCGTACCCACAAAATTACATTTTGATGAGAATTTTTTGTCGCTGATAAAGGAGGGAGAGTTTTCGCGTCGAGCTCACCTCGGTATTGGAAGTCCAAGGCTAGCTTACTTCCTATTCGGCCTCGAGTAGGACGATATCTATTCTGGAATTTCCTGATCTTGTAAAATAGATTTAAGCTACTCGTTGACAAATTTTGTGGGCTCCATGGGGGGCCGGAGTGGGCATCTAAAGGACGTACTGCCTCGGAATCCCGTTCGATAAAGATCCCGAGCATCTCGGGACAGAAGGGCGACGAGTTCAACTATACAGCTCGAATAAAAAATTTGGGATTATGTATAGGACAGGGTATAATATACTACAAACATTGACTGAGCTGATAGGTAGATATTCTTTGGCAGATAACATATTTGAGACATGACCAAGAAAATATTTCTTTAGATCGAAGGCTTAGTCTGCAGTATCCGTCGGTAAATGTATTCCAAATAGATGCAAAACACGTACCTGAACCCGTGTACGAAGGCGTATAGCTCTGATGCGTTGGAGAGAATGATGCTTGCGAAGTTGAAATGTCCAAGTTATCATTCCCGGACCAACCTGATCCATACGACTGGTATCCCTCTCCAAAAGGAAGGGAGGAAGAGGAGTAGGAGGATCGGGAATGAGAACTGCGATTATCTCTCTCAGCACCTTCGGCAGCCATCATCCAGGGTATGCGTTGAGTGCCCATATCTCGACTGGTACTTCTTCCGCTGTAACGAGAGCCAAAAGCAGAGAGTGTATCGTGATCCCTCAATGCCACTGCATTCTGGTATGGATTGCTAGAGCGCATTCTAGAACGGTCTATAGAATACGATATCTTCTGTAAGTACTATCGGATGAATATCGAACAAAAGTCAACCAACCAGAATTTGCCCATGATTCATTCTGGTTCAATCCGCTGCTCTCCCTTCGTGGCCCTCCCATATGTGTATGTGGGCTTGCAGGGGATACAGGCCATATGTCTTGACCTCGCAACCCAGGGGAACCTGTTCGAGTGGTGTCCACCCCACCCTGCCACCTATCACTCGAGCGAGAATAAGCATAGCCGGGAGTTCCAGAGGGCAAGGGATATAGAGGGCTCAGTGCGTGATCTACTGGAGAGTGCGTGGGGGATGTTGGAGAACTAGGGTTGCTGTATGAGGGTTCTTCGACCTTGCAATCGACGGTATCTTGGTCCTCGGGCTCAGGACTGCTCTATTTCAGATACAATCTCATGTATTCAGACGAAGTTGAACTTACACAAGGCGTGGCTTTCCGTCTGGTCCAATCTCGACTTTGGGGGGCACCCTGAAATTCGTTAGCCGAAAGATGTGCGGCGGCATGTAAAGTCCCATGATATCTGGACGAGACGATGGCCGCTGGGCAATACATTAATCAAAAACATTCGTTGAGAAGCACATTCAATACGAACCTTGAGTCTTCCGTTGCGAATGTCTTCAGATGTGTAGTATGATATGAGATGAAGGTCAGACCCCTCTATTGTCACCGTGATAGTCTCCAAATATAGCATGATTTTCAGCGAACAGTTCGAAGAGGGTGACGACTGCAATAAATACCTTCTTGATCAGACCATTGGGCTTGAATGTTCCTTGATCACCTCCGCTCTGTGTGCTCGAGCTTCCCTTGTATCCTGAAGACAGTCCAGGTGAGTTGCGATGAATGGGGACATTTCTGGGTTCCTCCCCAGTGTATGTCTTCTTGTGGCTTCCTCGGCTACTAGCTCGTTCATTTATTTCCCGGTAAACCTAGAATAAGCTTGGTCTTCAGCTCTGTCACTGCTAGTAGATCCGAAGCAACTCACCAAGAAATTTCCGACGATACGAGATGGAGACCATAAAAGTCCGTCTTCAAACTAATGTGAGTCTCAATATTGATTACAAGCCGGTGTTGTCGTACCTGTCCATCGTTTGATACCGCTTTCTTCGACGCTGAAGATAAAGACGGCGCCGCTTTTGATCATGGACCGTCGTTCGGTATCATTCAAACGACGTGTTATACGAGGGATGACGCCTTGTCGTGCAGCATGGATCAGTCGTAAAGCATTGACAGTTGTCTCCACATAGCCATGGAAAGGCGGAACGTCTGGGGAACAGGAGTTGCTGGACATCGTTTAGTGCGTTTGAGTTTGAGGTAATTGGACAATTGAGAGGTTGTGGGGAGTTAATGGAGGTACTCGAGCTTTGCTTTATTATGATTCCTGAGGCGTGTGGTGCTTTTCATAATCATGCATCTAATCTAGACAACGCTATCGATCCGGACCTGACCTCTACTGCCTGGATGAAAGCGCAGGATTCCCCCGGCGTCGGATAGGGTTCCCTATGGATAACGTTACTGAATCAGAGCTTTACTTGACAATTTTAGCTCAACGCTCTCCTTCTCTGGATCTTGCCTTCAGATACTGGTAAAAAGTGTGTAGGTATTTTGATCATCACGAGTTTCGCGCAGAATCGATGCCGCAAGGTATGCCAGCTGTTTCTGCTAGCCAGAATCGGAGATTCTACCAAAATTTAGATGTAGATTTGGAAATACTCGTAAGTTTCCATTTACTTCTGTCGAATTCAAAACATTCACCAAAACTAGATACATTTGAATGCACAAGGATGACTCCTACCGCCGGAAGATACTTTTCGGTCAAAATCTTCCTCGTTCTAGATTCATGCCCCGGTCCGTCTAACGCAAATGATGGTCAAAACGTATTTACGCATGAGCAACTCTTACCAGACTTTGCTAGTCTCGCTCAAACATCGAATTCCTCCCCTTCCGTGGAGAATTTCTCAGTCTCAAAGCGTGTCAGCCGCCACTGGAAACAATCGAATTGAAATTTTCAAAGGGTTGATAAGTAAACGGTAACGCAAGTTCCAAACCTTAAAACTTTGGCAGATGCATTTCCTCTATCGGCTTGACACATTCCATTGACGACGGAAATCTGACCGGTACACAGGTTACGAGGATGCGCAATGCACATACTTTAAGGCTGGACATAGAAATAAGGTTTTTTTTTACGTTTCGGAGTCGCGAACGAGCATTCAAAAAGCGCCTGCAAGCAGAGGAACCTACAAGGTTAAGACACTTCGTTTAATGGCAATCGAAGGGCTTGAAAGTGGCTGAACCTCAGCCTAGCAGTGCCAGCTTCCGTAATTAGAGGGCTGATGCTCGAAATTCACTTCAACGGTATTTGATTGCTGTTGGATTGCCTTTAACATCCGGGAACCTACAACGAGACCTACAACGAGATTGTCATTTTGTCGGACCGCACAGATAATATTTTACAATTAATTTCGACTCTCTACATTCCGCGCAATAAATCCACCCTGGTATCCAACCAATTTAGGTGGTGTACTTGTGTCCCTCCAGTGTCCAACGAGGTTTTCGTTGTGTATGTACCCCTTGAACAGCCATCGACCGAGGTCTGAGCGTGTTGGGTCCCGCTAAGGAATGTAAGTTCGAGAGTTAGGCAGTAGATGGTTAAGTGATGAAGGCACTCACTGGAGTACGTAGTAATACAATAAATCCATCCCATAACCTGACTCTACCAACGAAAAGGTAATGTCCCCAGGCCGCGCCATCTTCCTCAGAAGTCTGCAGAAAAAGCATAAATAAAGCTGTTTACCTCTGAGAGAAAATGATCGGTATTGGACTAACCTTCCCTGTGACCAAGATGTCATTTACTAGATCCTTACTCCGGTATGAGAATCTATTTTCTGAAGGTGCAGTAGCAGCCCTCGATTTTCTGCTAGGTACTGATGGAGAATTAGTCGGCGATCTCCTGTAGGATCGGAGATCCAATCTAACCTTTGCTCTGCGAATAGTGTGTCGTCTCCAAGCTTTCGGGAAAGAAAGTGTGGTAGCGCGCGGTTTTCTGTGTTGAAGGATCGAATACTTCTATGTTGTTCTGACAATTGTTCAAATCAGCCGTTGACCAAAAAAGTAAGAGTAACTGAATACCAACCTCATGCTCCAGAATCTCCAGTCCTTGGGGTAGCCACGCATTAAGAACATCGTCGTCTCCCAAGCAGTGCTTTCCGGGTGGTACAGGGGTTTCAGGGTGCAGGCAGTAGTGTTCCTTCAGTGTGAAGTACAACGGGTGTCGAAATAAGGCAGTACTTTCGGAGGGTGTACGATTTGGTTCACCCACTAGTTGCATATGCGCGTCCAAGCTTGTTTGCTAGATTAAACAATAAGATTTTAAACAAACAAAGTCATAGTAAAGCCGAACGCGCCACTACAAATCCTTCCCATGACCCCGTCGCAGCACCCAGGTGATAAACGGGATGATTCCCGTGTATGGTGATTGAGAGTGGATCAGAACAAGCTATAGTGCGGTACCAATCATTGTCATATCTCCAGGAGCCGGAAAGCGGCAAACAGCGCTCGGGAACTGTTTTACATTCGGAAGACATTATTTCATCCTCGAAGGAAGCGAAGGTATCAGCGGAACAGTGATCGGGAACTTGAATATGCATTTCGTGAAACTTCAAAACATCCATTTGAGTAGGTCCTTGTATGCGGTGAGCAATGGCCGTCTCTCTGTCGACTGGATATGTAGAAATAGTGTTTTGATCGAAAGCCGACATTCCTCGAATGATTTCCAATCGGATAGTCCAAACAAGAAGTGAAGCAAGACTGAGCAGTGGCGTAGCTAGTCTAAAGTCGGTGGAGTAATGACTAACGTGAACCACAGGTGTCGGCGGACTTGATGACCAGGCTGATTGAGCTGCATCGGCACTCAAAGGTACTTGAAAATGAGATTCTGGCCCATAAACGTTGGGGTACTACGAAACACTCTGAGCATCAGTGTTCCCGGCGAAAGATAATTCAGATCAAAACGTACTCGAAAGCTTGCCACTACTAAATTGTGCAAAAGATGACAAACCAACGAATCTCGGACGTGTGGATTTTCCATGAGAAGGTCGTCTAGCTTTGCTTTCAGTAATTGTATGACGTGTCAGAACACAAAAAATCCACCTCTTGAGAACGTCATCCACCATAACCACAGTAAAAGAGAGGTCCCCTCGGTGTCCCGGAACCAATTGGAGGGAGAGCTTAGGTTCGCTTCGAATCTGAAGCAAGTTTCACGCTTGAGGAAGCCGTACAGATGAGCCCATTCGATTAGTTGCCGCTCGTTTTTCCCATCATTCTCCAACATCCTACTGCGGATCAGCCAGGGCGCGCATGATATTGGAGACGAATTACCTACATTAAGTAGCATGTCCACAGATCTTGATCATTGCACTCCCTTCGACGAACCCGCTTAAGCGCGATGATACGTTTTTTGAATTCCTGAGCGAGGTTTTGTGTGGTGAGCAGATGTCTTCCGAGGCGCCGAAGGGGTGCCTGGTAGTCAAATTTGAAGCAGAACAGGCGAGCATATAGCCCGGTATTATTAGCGAAGCAGATATCACGATATATCGAGCGACAAACGAGACACAACGAAGCTACATTGACGGGAGGACCTAAAAATGCGTCGTCACCTGCGTTTGCATAGTATGCGATTCGCTCCCAAAGCTCCCCGGGGATGTTTTCGGCTCTGGGGTGTCTAGTAGGGGACGCTTGGACCGACATAGGAAGGGTATAATATGAATCTTGGAAATCAAGACAGTGGCAAGCATCGTATTTATGGCCCTAGAGTTTTGAGCATTATGTGAAGTACAGAAATATAGTTGTGATCGCCGTGCTAAGTACTTCTTTGCAGTGCCTTCGAAATACAGGGTGAGAAACATGATCCCATCTGTCAATCATCAAGGCATTACGAGATGCGGAGATGTGGAAGGGGAAGGGGAAAGTCAGGTTCGAGCCTGTCTCAATGAATCATCCAAAAAAAAACATAACAAGGTACTTTTACAGGGAAGTATGAACCTTGTAGAGCTACTCCTCAGCGAACGCCCCAGGTGACAACTGTAATAGTGCCATTTTTACATGTGATGTGGCGATTTCCCCCCTAGAAAGTCATAGAATACCTGCCTCGGTAATTGGGTTTATTCACAGGCTTCGGTAGGGCGAATGCTACGGAGTCCAAGGAGCTGAACAAAAAGGCAGCGGGATGAAAACTAGAAGTAATGATCGGCGACCTCTTTCGCAACATTCCATATCTTGAAATGAACGTTGGTTATGGTTGATTCGTGAAAGATGGATGTAACTCTGGTCAAAGTTGAACCGGGCTGACAACTTATGACGACACTGAGCCAGAGAATAATAGCGCACAAAAATGTAGGTTGCATCGTAAATTTTATCTGCCAGCTGACTTTGATTTTTTGACACTCTGAATTCCATTTGGATATTGAAACTATGACTTGAAGGCGGTCAAGTCAATGGGTTTCTTTGACGTTGGATACTTGTCTTTCACAACAATAATTAATTACATATCGACAGTGACTATCAATATATTAATATATTGTTCGCTCTTAGCATACCGATTTAATGAGCCTCCAAGCGGTGGAGAATAGTACCTTCTTTTGGATAAGTACTTAAGAACCTTGGTTCTTATTCTAGTTGTCAGCGATTGCCCTGTCAACCTGAATATTGATAGGATCTGCATCCCATCTATCAGAGACCAAATTAAAAGAAATCACGGGAAATGCAACCAGGAATTCGGCGGTTGGTTCTGCTCTGTCCAAAGACGGAAACTTAGCGCCAATGATTGAGACTCATGGAGTCAAAGCATATTGAACGACCAAGAGCCAGACTCCAGTTTCCCTTGCGAAATTCTTCCAAAATCTCGATCTGCTGTATGTTTCCAAGATGGTAGATCCAAAAGTATGAGCTTAAATTAGATGCAACCCGTACCGGTCGTTGAACAACGCGGTACCTGGGAGAGAATAAACTTTCTATATGTTGCAAAGAAGCGTATAGGGAGAGATTACCTTGCGGAGGGAATGTGATCAATGATAAGAGCCTATGCGTAAGCGAGCGGGCAGCCTCTCTGCTCCAGCAGGAGGGCGCGCATCAGAGCGCCCACATGCGCCTACAAAAATCCATTGAACGAGAAAAAGTCCACAAAGACCGACGACATGGGACTGTTTTACGGTATGTGACACTGAAGATAGAAGTAAGAGACTTTCGGTTGACCATCCGGAGACGCATGTGCAGTGAAAGGTTTCAAAGTCGATATATTCCGTGTTTCGTTAACTGACAAACTAGGTAATAACGGACCGACTTATTCTTATCTCATGTCAATCGCAATCGGTAGGATCCCAGTCAGTAACGAGAGCTAGATTACCATAGAACGGCGTGTCAGGATCCATTTCCGCTTAGTGGTCTCGCTACTCACCTTCATCCAAACCATCGAGATGCTGCATCTCCGAGTCTTCAAGTTCGAAGTCGAAAATTTGCGAGTTGGAAACCACCCGTTTTTGGGAAGAGGTCTTTGGTATAGCCACGTATCCCTAGGATCATTTGGGTACATCAGCGGACAACTCAACCTAATTCTATTCGCCTAGTTAAGTTACCTTTTGCAAGGAGTAGCGCAGGAGTATTTGGGCTGGATCCTTGTTGTATTTTTGTGACAAACTCACTATACTTGGGTGTTTGAATCGAAGTCCTCGAACTAGCGGGGCCCAAGCCTGATAACGGCCTCTTCAGTATTCGCTAGCTCGGCTGGATCTCCAAATGAATACTTGCCTCGAGCACGATCCCATGTCGTTTACTGAAATCCACGATGTCACTGCGGACTTGGAACGGATGTAGATCGATCTTCGCTTTCCTAGTTAGCGGATATTTTACCAGGAGGATAAGTAGTTCGGGTCTTTACCTGATGTACAGACGGGAGTGGCAGGTCAGTTTCTGTACAAAAATCGATAATTTCCTGCATGTGCCTGATGCCAAAAGTACTAATCCCAATACTTCTCAGCTTGCCGGCTTTGTACGCCTCACAAATAGCTCGCCAGCTCTCAAGCCGAGCATTTTTACCACCAATCGGACCGTGAATAAGGTACAAGTCAATATAACCCAAGCCACATTTGTCAATAGACTTTTGAATGGACCGAGTGACCCCTTGGTATCCGTTGTTGTACTTCAATTTCGTGGTGAAGAACACGTTGGAACGGGGAACATCATGTTTTTGACAAAAGTCTGAAATAGCTCTGCCGCAATCCTGTTCATTCTCATACCATTCTGCTCCCATGGTCGATATGAGCAGATATAGAACATCCAGACAATACAAGAGACATACCGGCAGAGTCCTAGAATCGGAAAGATGAGCCGGAAACAATGAAGTGATTAGGCATGCGGTGAGTGTTATAGCTCACGATATGGCGATATCCGGCCTTGAAACTTCAACAGCGGCTCATTTCTCAAAGTTAGTGAAGACCTCACCTCTAAAGCCCAGGTCACCGCATTGTACGCATCTTTTCCATCCAGTTCATATGTTCCTTGAAAAATTTCAGGTATGAAAAATCAGTGGGAGTAATTAAAACCAGGATTCTTCTACCAAATCCGAGGATGGGTATCTTGGTGCCGTCACGAAGCTGAGCAGTGAGAACACATCGTCATCCATTGAGTTCCGAGTCGCACAAAAAGATCCAGTCTTACGGTGATAGGAGATTCCAGGTTCATGTTTTCAGCAAAGCAAATGATTGAGCTAGAGATTTGGGCTGTTGTAGGATCGATAAGGACGCGCTGAGCTCGCGACAAATCTTCCGAAAATCTTATCTAAGCTTTTGATATGTTGTCGGCGTTCTCCGGCACTCTTCCGATGCAGTCATTGGCCTCTTCACCTGCTTTTTCACCTGCTTTTCATCTTTGAACCGTCACTTGCTGTTGTATGACATGAAGTGCCTGAAGAATGTACGATTCCTTTCCCGCTTTCATACTGCTTCCCTTTTCCTTTTGCCTCATTGACCACTCATTTTCAGATCAGCTGGATCCTGCCGCCTTTTTTCCGAGTCTCTGAACATCCCTACGCCATCTACACCGCCAGGTTATCGGACAGGACCTACGTACTGAACCTTACGAGACAGCCAAAGCCCCGGCTGCGGATAGGTAATACTTACAATAAAGTCCGTAGACGTATTGCATGTTGACGCAGAAAGGGTGCAAAACGCTGAGCCTGTATGGAACCCCGTTCCATCCACAAATCACCCCAAGCTCGTGATTCTTTCTAGAGAAAAACGTCTCAGCTACTCCTCGGCTTTTCAAGGGAAGTATCGCCTTTTCTTGCTAACTTTTCCGTGTTCTCTTGGCTTTGAGGTTCCGCTGTATGCGGATCGTGAGCTTGTTTTGTCCAATGCAAGTGACTGACCCAAGAATCGAATCGGCTTATGCTAATCGTGCGTAAATGGTAAATCTTCTTTACATATTCGTATGTATGAAAGGAGTCTTTCCCAAAAGGACACGGCGACTCAAAAAAAATTTTTTTTTTCAAGTCAAAACATTCATACAATCATCAGCACTGTCGCTAGGAAAAGATCGCTGTCTTTTCGGCGATTAGAGTACGCTGCATTCGCAAAACAGGAAGTACATACGATGAGGTCCCTTCGACATCCTGATTCCATTCAGGGACGATTTCCAGAATGCCGAAAGTACAAACGGCCTCATTGTTAGCACTATTTCATTCTACAAAGTCATCATCATCCCGATGTGGCGTTTCTCTCGCTTCTCCGCCGCTGTCTTTACTCGATCCTTCTGAGAAGTGAACATTTGCCGAGATGTATGTACCAAGGCTCAAAGTTTAACAGCTCGTTACATATGAACATTCTTGCAACTGTAGACTTTCTGAACGGATTCTCTCTCTGGAGACCGCGGAGTGTATTTCAATCATCCCAAGAATTATCCCTGACCTATGAACCGTACTTACGAAGCATACGAAATCTGTCCGAAAATGCTTTCTTATCTCTTCGGCGCTTTGGACTTGATAAAATTGATTGCCGTTCGGGCATTCGGACGCTTTGGGAATATTTGTTCCTGTATCTTTGAGAAGCCATTGCAATTAGCGCCCGCAAACAACTTTTACCTGAACTACGAGTTCATGGCTTCTTCTTCTCCAAATGCTGGCAGCGCTCAACCATTGAAGGTCACGGCCACACCAGCAAAGCATGCCGCAGAAAACGAAACAGCAGATAAAACAAAAAAAGCGAACGCCACACCCAAACCTTCAATGGGACTGAGCAATATATCAAGTCCCCACGAGTTGACAGCGTTTGTTTGTTCTTTTTTCCGTGGTTCTCGAAAGGAACTATTCCTAAGATGCAACTAGGTCGAAACCTTACTTGAGCAACTGGATTCCAAGTTTGACGAGATGTCGACACAGATTCTGGATAGAAGTACGTTTTGAGTTCGTTGTTGGACTTTTCGTTACCTGATTCGAACACTTCACAAAGTGACTCAAATGTCGACGCGAGTCGATGCTCTCGAAGCTGCCATACAAGACATCATCAACGGAGACCTCAACATCCCGCAGTCACCCACGCCGAATCCAGGGACTCCAGGTGGAATGCGTAGAAGTGACAGTGGTGTATGAATCGCTCGAACGGTGGTGTTGATGTGATTATCTTATTTGGTTTAACCCTTGTACATGTAAAGTCGAATGGTAAGGTTCTCTCCCTTGAACTTACCGAAACTTTGTTTCCTAATCCTTCGCTCAGGAAATGAATGTATTTTTAAGGACCTCCTGACTATGCATGAGGCTGCTGTATACCAATGATCTACACTCCGTGAAGAGTACTTTTAGTATCGCGAAGGCTGTGTAATAGGCTAAGGAGGCTTTTATCCTCGATTCTCAACCCCGAAAGTTTGAAAGCTTCGAGCATCTCAATGTGCGATGCCTGATCCTCCTAGAACAACGGAGTGCAGGCAAGATGTCTTTATGTCTCGGATGAGCTATCCTGCTTCGGCGTAGTCCCAGTGATATATTTGGGAAATGTCACAGTCGATGTGGTGAAGCTTTGATTTTCAAGAACAGCTCGGTGGGTATCTACTGTATTATTTAGTGCTGGAATCTTATTATGGCTGCCTTGTAAGCCTTCAGGAAAAGAGAAGAGTCCGTTCATCGTCTTCTGAAATGCCTTGGTTATGGCTTATCAGGCGGAGACGACTCAGAATGTCTGTGGATGGTCCAGTCACCAGAGTACGTCGTATGTTGCTCTCACCAGACCTGGATGCTAATCCTCTTTTGCCCATTCAGTACTGTATTCGTGGGTGTGATCCTGGATATAAAAATGCGCACTCGAGCGCTGAGTTCTCAAACTTGGAAATGACCCGTGTATTTGGATGTGCGCTGCTTGTAACGCGCTATTCGAATCATGATGTGCGTCTCGACACTGGTTCCTCGGCTGCTCTTGGTCGATGGCTGATGGTCGGCAGCGAAGAAACCATTCCTTTTTTTCTTTGAAGAAGCGCTTACTAATGAGCAGAATGCTTCGTGATTTTACGTTGGCCTTGTTCGATGTCGACGGTCCGCTGACTTGACATACACTAGAATTGTGATATATACTCGAATACCGCTTCTCAAACACTCCATCTGTCAGTCAGTCTATGGGCGGGATGCCACAGTCGACGTACGCGTACCCGTCTTCCTCTCAGGCTTTGAGAGGTTTGCGCAATTTCTAGATTGACAGCGTACGTAGATTGTGGGAGTTTTGATTTTATGGAGGCCTCAAAGTAAGATTCGTTCTTGATGTCAGCCGGGTCTGCTGCTGAATCTCAAGGTATAGCCACCGAGTGCACTCGAGAACCAGGCCATTGTCGTCGATCGATGCAATCCGGGTCCTTGATGCCCCGTCTTTGCCTTGTGTCTCCGTTTGTGCGTGGATATGTACCACCTTGCTTCGCTGCTGCTGCCCTTAGAACTCAATTCATCTCTGCAGATCTATTTTTGTCATTGGTCCGGCTCGAAAACTGTATACAGTCTTCCGATTCCTGGATGACCTAATCGAGGGAACCGTTCACATTGCTCCTGACAGTTGAGTCTCCTGGTCCCTTGGCTTTTCTTTTCTTTACAATACCTTCCTTGTTCTCGTATGTCTGTTCAGTAATTTCAATCTTTTTCGATGAGCACTTGACTGACCTACCACCTGAAGCCTGAAGGTGCCTCGGGCTTTTTCAATGCGGACTTAAGTCCAATGATACAGCCGTGCGGCGAATGGGCTATTGTTGTATAATATTTCGGGTGCCTAGAAGAATGGAAGCTAGATAGCCCTTGCGAAGCGTTTTCCTGATTTAAAAGGCTCGAATACGTCCCGAAGACGTGAAAGTACCGCACCTCAACAACCCCCCAAGCTTACAAGATGGTGGACTTGTCATTGGCGTCCAAGCTGATTCTGCTCGTTGGCTTTAGCAACTCTTTTTCAGTCGCAGGCCCAGTTCAAGTTCCTGGCCTTTCAGTTCCTCCAGCATACGCACAGAATCAAGCAGCCGTGAAGGAAATCGTTTTACAGAGTTATAATGCCTATACGTACGCCCGTTGAATTCACGTTTGATTCGGTTTGGTGTGTGTGTGGGTTATTGATACAGGCTTTGTTTTCAGTAAATTCGCATTCGGACATGACTCTCTGGCTCCTGTTAGCGGGGGTGTTATCGACGACAGAAATGGATGGGGTGCTTCCATTGTAGATGCGCTAGGGACTCTCGTAAGTTGTTCGAAGCGATTATGTATGTACTGAAAACAAATTACTTGCTTACCAAACATTCTTCAGTTTCTCATGAATCTCACCGTAAGCTCCTCCGTTATGTTATTCGGAAGATATGAACAACGTGCGATGCGTCATTCTACAGGATCAATTCGAGCAAGCTCTAAACTTCACTTCGCAAATTGATTTTAGCAACTCAAACACCGATAGCTCTGTCAGGTAACGTCAACTATAGCATCTATTGGGAACTCAATCTCATGATATCACGTAGTCTTTTCGAAACGACTATCCGCTATGTTGGGGGGATGATTTCCGCGTATGAACTGAGCGGGAAACAGCACAATTTTCTCATACAGCAGGCTAAAGTACTGGCAGATAAGATGGCCTTTGCGTGGGCGGAACCGGTAATTATGTTTTGTCGTTGATTCTTGTGCTATGTCTAAAGAATTGGATCTGTAGGGACAAACCATACCGTATGGGGAAATATTCTTCGATGATAACTCGCCTATTTTCGCAATAGTCAGTAGCATAACTACTTATGAATTGACATCAAGCTAGAAAAATCTCCAGAATAACGTTGCAGAAGCCGGGACAGTGAGTTTTTTGATTGACACAAAGACTCGGATTGACAGGAATTTTGTAGTTGGACGTCGAGTGGTCTCGACTTTCACTTTATACAGGCAATCAAACTTACACTTCACTGACTGAAGGCTCGGTCAGAACCATTGCCAACCAGGTAATTATACGTCTTCTAGCTCATAACTATTTATTCAATCGCATCACCAGCCTGATCCGAGTGGGTTCCCAGGCAAGCTAGTTTCCTTTTTACACTTTCTGGACGCACACCGACCTACAACAAATATTCAGGCTTCGCTCCACAGCTTATTGATCCGAGCGACAACGAATTTGTGGATGCTTTCCTCGTGGGTGGTTGATCCTATGTAGGACCTATTCGAGCCTCTTTACTCACGGTTCTCTACAGACATGGGGAGGTGGAACCGACAGCTACCTCGAATATTTGATCAAATATGCTAGAGTGACAAACACTAACGACACACTATTCGCGGACACTTGGCACGCTGCTGTTGATTCATCGATTAGAAACTTGTTGACGGTATGTTTTCAATTTGCCGTTTTCAAACCGATCAAGTCTTTAACTGCAGTGTTAGACCTCCACAGTTGGGAATCATACGTATCTCGCAGACTGGGACTCGGGCGAGGTACTCCTTGAAGGCTCTCATCTAGCTTGTTTCGCCCCCGGGAATTGGATTCTCGGTATGTCTCTATTTCCCATTCTGAGTAAGATTTCGGAGCTGATCTTGTTTTGGGAGGACAGGAGGGAAACTGTTAAACAATGACACTATTGTGAACATCGGACTACAGCTGGCAGACGCATGCTGGAACACGTACGCTAGTACTGCGTAAGGAAGATTATACCGGTGAACTATCGAGTTACATTTGACACACATTTTTAGGACTGGGATTGGCCCTGAATCTTTTGCGTTCATTGCTCCAATTGGAACCTTCCAACAACCAACTCGTCAAGAGCAAACATTTTATAACGAACATGGCTTCTTCATCACGAGTGCGTCTGTCATTGAAGTTGTATACCCCTTGCTCACTGTTTCCTCGTAGACGGTGTTTACATTCAAAGGCCTGAAGTTCTTGAATCAAACTTCTACGCCTGGTAAGTTTTGATTTCCAGCAGATGTCTGGTAGTCATTCATGCAAACTTTGTCGCTTTTAGGCGTGTCACCGGAGACACCAAATATCTGGATCGTGCGGCCAGCGCCATCAAGAGCTTCCAGACATTCCTAGTCGCCAACGAGACTAATGGATACGCGGGGATCAATGACGTGACCAACCCCCCTGATGGACTGCAGGATGACACGGAATCCTTCTGGTTCGCTGAGGTGTTGAAATACCTGTAAGCCTTCCCCCAACGACACTGCCGACCTTTTCTCACTCGGTTGCGACCGCTCTAGCTGGCTCACGTTCGATGATCCCGACAATATCAGCTTGGACAATTGTATGTTTTCCTCCCCTCTACTCTACTGCATAACGCTGGAGCTCATTTTTCTCTCCAACGCTTAGTCGTGTTCAACACCGAAGGACAGGTATTCGAGGCACCCCCTGCATTACCTGTATATGGTAGCGGGGCGCCCAGAGCAGCGTCTGGCAATTTCCGAAGCAAGACCGCGACTGGGCCATTGCCGCTGATTAGTCCCGGTGCACTGGGTTCCATCCAAGCTGGTCCGCTTAGCCACCAATGAATACTTTGCTCTTCGCCTTCTGTCGTCGTTTATTTATATGTTTTGAAAGGAATATTTATTGTTCAATTCGAGCGACTTTTGATATCACACCCGGGTCTGCGGACAATAGTTCAACGCCCAGCCTTCAAACGTTGCGCTAGGCCTATGAACGTGACGTGCTTCGTCGGAAGCCCGTTTTTCGATCTAGAGTAGCGTCTCACGGGAATGGAAACCTGAAAGGGTATGCGAGATTTTGCTCTAGATTTATGTAGGTGACCTTGAGTCCTGTCACCTCCTTTACTTCCAGTGCCCGAATCAAGATCTTCGCGGGTTTTTAGTCTTGAGGCTCGGGACTAGTCGTACTTAAAACGCCTAAAAATATCCTTGAGCACATACATACATTGAGTACACACAGAGTACAGAGTGCAGCGAACAACATAGCCAACGGAAGTATTATACACGTCCACACTGCCAACCTCACGATTGGAAGGACAAAGGGTATCTGCGTATCTATCGTAAACGCCAAAAAAAAAAAAAAGAAAAAAGAAAAGAAAAAAGGAAGTCGTGAATATCCGAATTCGACGTCACAATAATCATGAAACCAAACTCCGTCCGAGTGGGTCGAAAAAAAATACACTGTCATACAGCGAAAATAAAGTATAGTGTATAGTGTACCGTATACCGTAGCGAACGCATAACAAAATTTTCAACATAATGAGGCATATCGTATCATAATCCAGGAGCAAAGCAAAGCGGAACCGATAGCAGGAGTGCAGAGTACGTGCGTACGAACAGAGGATTAGGGAGAGAGAGGGGGGGGGAGGAAAACCGACCAGAAGGCTACAAGCCATGCACACTAAAAAGATGGTACAACAGGGAAAAGAGACTCCAAAATTCAAGAAACGAACCTCAGTCGGTAGCTTATGGGGGTATACCATCCATTCCCCGCTCTCCCCCTTTCATCCTCTTCTCAAACTAAATCTTTCCTTCAGCCCCCGACTCAACCTCCGCACGTGCATCTTCAAGGTCGGCATAGTCCTCCCATGATACACATACCCCTCCGCATCAACTTCCGTCTCAAAATCATCCGTCGCAGCTCCACAACCCCGAACTTCCCTAGCCAGTGCTAATCGCATCTTCATCTCATCCGATTTGGTAAATACCATGGGCGCAGGAGTCCCCGTCATGGTTGACGTGGACGATGAGTCACTGCTGTAGCTGCTTCGACGGAGTGACAGTCTACTTTTCAGCGACGACAGCTTTAAAATGCCCGATTTTCCTTCCGAGGGGATACGAGGAGAAGGTGGAGGAGGAGAGGTGTTCATGACAGACGTAGGGGAAGGCCAGGAAAACCCAAGCCCAAACCCAGAAGGCGCAAAGGGCGAAAACGCAGACGCCGCTGGAGAAGACCCTTCGACGCTTGTCAATTCGTGACTGTCATCTGAAAACGGTGCCGGAGATGGAGCAGGATACACATAAGGAGAGTTGAATGCTGAAGCTAACGTTGGGGTTGGAGAAGACGCTCGGGAGCAGAAGGAAGAATTTGATGAACATGCCGAGCCTACTGCTACCGAGGGATCCATCACTGTCGAGCTTGACGGGGGTAGACGTTGGTTTGGAGACATGTTCTTCCTCAAGGCAGTGTAATATGGCCTGCTCGGATGCCCTAGCTGTGGTTGAGCCGAATCGGGGTCGGGCTGTATCCGACGGCGTCGATACATGTCTGTGATAGGCATGCGCAGAGGTTGTGAGGTGGAAGCAGTGGCGGGGAGGGCAGGTTGAGATTGGGGTCGTTGTCGTATTTCTGGGGATGGAGAGGGAGGGGTCGTCGTTGCGATTGTGCTGGTGTTCGCCGACGGTGGAGCAGACAAGTGTAGAACGAAATGGCTCTTCTTCCGACGAAGAGGTGGGGTATACGGCATCATAGGGGTAGTGTGGTTGACAGAGGAAGTAGACGCCTCTCTTGAATCGTCGCAAGAGGATAGTGATACATCCTGACGTTGCGGAAATGTGGAAGTGGATGTGTTCAATTCATGAGCGCTGTCTGTATTCCCTTTCATATCCTGCGTGCCACGATCAACGCAACGAATCGTAGTATAAATAAAGTGGCGTTCGCGTTCAGCTTGAACGACAGATCCAGATCCGAGCCGCGAAGGATGGTCTGTGCCTTCGTCAAGTCGGCACGGGAGCGTCGAAGTGGAGAGGGAAGATGGCTGTTGGAAAGAAAGAAAGAATCAGGTCGTGTGATGATATATGGTATGCGTATGGAAAGTAAACGAACCAAAGTTGCTGTGACGACGTCGGACTCGTCATCGGCGCCCAATTCACATGCGCGTGGTTCCGACGTATTTATGTTGTCACCCTCGTAAACTGGTGGCAGTGAACGTTGTCGATAAGAAACTGTAGTGGCGCCATTGAATTCGGAAGTCCTATGATCTGACTCTGAGCGCGGTCGTTTCCGTGAGAATCTGCGCATAGAAACTGGAGGTTGTGTCAACGGAAGAGTTTGGGACCTGGCCCTTTGGCGAGCTGGCTTCCAGGACAATAAGAGAGGAGGTGCGCTAACTCGACGTCTCCTCCAGTCCGTTCCTGGAATGTGCTCGCAGGAAACGGAAGATCGCATACCAGGAGGACACCAAAGACATAGATCAACTAGTGTATTCGAAAAGTTGCAGGTTTCGCAGGTAAACAGAGGACGTTGGTGTGGTACAAGCGCAAGGTCGGGTAAGGAATCAGAGCGCGGTAGGTACTATAATGTGTTTCTTTAGAGTTTGTAATGATTAATGAAAGCGGAAATACTAACGGGTTTGAAGAGCTTCCACGGTCTTTGCAAGTACCGCTTTCGAGTTAATAAATTATATTCATCATACATTTCTGTTCGTGAGAGGCGTTATAGGTCGTCAAAAGGGGGAAAAGATAAGACAAGACTTCCGTTCGAGGTGTGGCCATTTATATATCTATCCAGTTAACATAAACGCCTTTAGGTCTTGGCCCAGTGGCTCGTGCATGCATCGTGTATGAAAGAATTACATCCTCATGCTAGAAGCACACAAAGAGCTGGTAAAGGTCTCTTTGAATTTTTCTATTCACGACAGCCAGATATTCATTCGAGGAGCCACGGGATACAACCCAAGGTACAGCGCTGAAATGGAGAAGACAAAGAATAGAACGCCAGCGTCAAATGACCCATCGGCGCCTAATCGCGCCGTAAGGTAAGCCACTACCTACCGGGTGGCGCAGTGCGGACCTAATGATTCTAAGGCCCATTCCCTTGCACTTGCAGTATGCAGAAGGCTAACTTTGAATGGACTCGATACAGCAGTATTGCACGCTGTAGTTTTCGAAATGAACGTTAAGCTCGAACCCAACACGTACCGCAGTGGCCGCACGACGGGGAACATGTCAAGAAATGGGCAACGCATGCATATAGGCAAGAGCGTTTTGTTACTTTGCTTTGCAAACATGACCGCAAATCGAGTCCAACGTGCGGTATATGTGCCAGCTATCGGACCGCGTTCGTCCCTGTTCGTCCTTAATTTCTTCCGTCATTAGTTTAGGCTATCTCGCAATTCCTCGCCAACGAAGCATCTGCTTCAGGGCCACCCTTGATGAAGGGCTCTTTGGCGGCAGGCGCCGGCTTCTTGGTCCAACAACGTTCTTTATCGATGCTGTGGTCAAAGTGGAGACTCCGAGACAGCCCTAGATTTGCCCATATGGTTCCTCGCGCACGCGGAACTGCGCGATACCAACACCATTTCTACTTATCTCTTTACCGAAGGATGATGAAGATAAGGATTGAACAGGAGTTAATATTACTGCAGAGTCGGTTTATAAATACCTCACTCTCTACTTGGTCGCAATCCGTTTTTTTTGTTTCGTCCTCGACGGAATTGTGGTAAATCTCTCTGGCAGAGAACTCTTCAAATCTCCCTCTCTGGCAGAGCTTCTATCAAATTTTCATGTTAACGAGAACGACGGATCTTTTGACGAGGTTCTCCGCCGTGATTCTCGTACGTGCAGTGTTTCTTTTTTTCTGAGTCAAAGCTAACCAATGAGCATTTTCATTACCATATAGATCACTAGCTTATTCCAAGCCTTTCTTCTCATCCGATGCGTCTCAGCAATGCCCTTTCTCCCCGCCACACATCTTCGCAACGCGCGTTCCGCCGCCGCCGCACCTCCATATTTTCTCCAGAGTGGCCCTTTGCCCACTATTCATCGTCGCGAAGACGCCTCAACCTGTGTGAAATTAAGCTCAGATGACGTACAGAAAAGTACGCATTGCAACTTTTCACTACCCACTCATCATCATTCCTAATTAATCGCTCCATTCGTGTATCCCCAGTACCAGGCTGGAAAAAACTCGAAAGCATAGCAAACGACCGATGGGGTAAACATAAACGTAACATTGTCACAAACGATGAGCATTCCGATGTGTGTATCGATTCTACTACTTTTTTTCCACTTTACTAAGTAACTGTCCGATCTAGACTGCAAACTATCCAGCGACCATCTGCATCGCTGAGGAAAGCATCAAGGTTAGATTCACCGGTACATACTTTCTTCTTCCTCTGCAGCGTATCCGCCAGACATTCCACTAACGTCCTCCATTTTACTTTTTCTTCCGCAATCGCACCATTCAGGCCAACCGACCTGTCAATCGAGCAAGACGAGTGCCGGGGGGCAAGTGGACGGGACGAATGGAACCTTGATGCTTTCCGTCGCCCAGGGCTTCACCGCTACTTCGCAGTACACCATTAGCGGTAAGTGCATCTCATCCGTCTTCTTTTCGTCCATTGATGATGAAATCATGATGGGTTCGAATGAATGAATGAATGAATGAACAGAAGCCGCTACGATTGGAGTATCCGGGACGTTCTTAGGCAAACTCGAGTTTCCAGAGGTCGCTGATGTCAGTGATGCATTTACTACGTCTACATCTATAACCAATACCCAAACCAAGAGGTATGTAATTAATTTCATTTCAGCTTTTTCAATTTCTCCTTCCAGGACCCTCGTCCTTGTTCTTCATTTTTTGCCCCTTTCCCAGCGTTTTGCTGACTATAATTTTGTTCCATCTCATCTATCTATCTAGTTTTTCCACCCAATACAGCTCCCTCGACACAGTCACCCTCCGCGTAACTTCTCCCAATGGCAAAAAATGCGATGTCGGGGTGAGATTCCTCTTGAATACCGAAACGAAAGATCAATAATAAACTCAATCGCCATTTTTCATTTCATTATTTGGTTCTATCCAGACGACCGTAAAACGATGTACCCTCCAAGGCGAAGGCGAAATGCACTTGGTCGTTTTCGGCGACGTCTGGTTCGAGTACGATAGCAAGCAAGCGGAAAAAGGCAAAGAGTCGAAGGGCAAACATTTTAAATGTGAGTATCGTTTCACCTTCCCTTCTTCCGATCCACCTTTCCCCTGCCTTTCGTTCTTCATGTTTCATGTCTCCCGAGTATCGAACTAACTATAGCTTTTTTAACTGCTTTTTTTAGGGCGACTCCATTTCGAAGACGAGCTGACGGTCGCAGAACGAACGAGCATCGCAAAGTTTAAAGGATCCGTTATTGCCAGTACGCGTGCAACGTACAATGGAACTTGTGCATAAAAACTCAGGCGAGTCCTGAGCGAACTCACACTCTGCACATTGTTAGTAGTAGTTCCCTTCAACTACTTATATGGATTTAGATTTTAGTAAAACGCTTCTCCCCTGGGATCGGAACGGAGACACCCTTTTCTTTTCTTGTTTCTTTTTTTTGCTATAGACCATCAAGTAGAGCCACACACATATCCATGTAACGTAAATTATATACCCATTTCGCAGGTTTGTACGAATGTACTGTATAGAAAAATATGGGTTCCTGGATCGATCCAGCTTTGGCATTCCTTAAAGTAAAAAACCTTAATCAGAAATGACTGTACCCAAGCCTCGTTGACTCGAGTGGACCGATTCGGAGTTACCAGTCCTCATTCTTCTCGAGGACAATCAATACACAATATTCGTTTCTACATATTTAAAGCTCAACCGATATTACAGCGTTCAAGCGTAAGCACAAGCACAAGTTCGGCAAGTTCAGTTCTTTCAATTTACAGTCAATAAGTCACCACAACTCCCAGGCGTGTCTTCTGAGCCCCTGGCTGTACTCGAATACATTATCCTGCCCCTTCCCTTCATCCTTCCCCTTCCCCCTCCTCTCATACTTCCCCCTCCTCTCATACTTCCCCCTCCTCTCATACTTCCCCCTCCTCTCATCCTTCGCCATCTCCAGTTCCAGCCCCAGATCCATTATCAGAACGGTCAGCACCGCGCCCAGAACCGGCAACAGAACCAGAAGAAGGAGCCCTCAAAGTAGAATAAGAATTATCGCGCGAACCGCCTCTCTGATGCCTCCTCACAGTACTCGACCCTGAACCCAGTCCCTGTAAACTAGCCATAAATGCATCATTCATCTTCTTCAATCGCGCTTCAACGTCCGGGGCGGTAGTGAGCATCGGAGAAGAATGAGTTGGTGGGGAAGATGACAGGGCGGCTTTGGCTAACGACGACGACGACGACGAGCGGCGATGAGCTGTCGTTGTCGTCGCTGTCGTTGTCGTTGTGGAGGGTTGAGAGGGTGCAGGAGGAGGAGGGATAGCGGCTAGAGGTTTCATCGTATGAACATTCGTGCTGGACTCGCCCTCGTCTTCGTCTTCGTCCGCAAGGGGAATGACGTTCCGTAATGGTGAAGATGGAGGAGAGACACCCGCATCGGAGCGCCGCCTAGGTGACGGGGGTGTTGATACCGGGGCCGCCAATGATGACGGGGAAGAGAACGCTGCATCGGCGGAAAGTCGATGGCGTGCCCTGCCCATCAAGAGATCTTCCCTAGTAATCGGGGCGTCACCGCCTTCAATCTCACCCTGCTGGGCCTGAGCGTATATTCTGGACCGTCCTATGAGCGGCTTTCGTGTATCGATATCTTGCATGAACAAGGAAATATCGTCGTGGTCGTCTTGAGGAAGGCCTGGGATGTCCTGAAGAGGAGATGAAGGCCTAGTCTACAGCGGAGTGACACATGTCCAATCAATCCGAGCTGAAGAAAAGAGAAAAAGGCCAAAGTCACTCACAATCGTCGAAACTCTCCGACTTTCTCTTCCCCCTCCGGCAGACCCAGATCCGCCACTTCTGGAACTTCCAACCAATATGCCTCCTTCCGTACTTCCACCACCTTGACTGCCTCCCCCACCCACGCTACTTCCAACACTGGCCCCCCCTCGTGCAGGGGACGAATACCGATGTCCAAATGACGACGAGTATCGTTTGCGTCTAAACGGTATAGCAATCTCATCTGTCGCAGCTGCTGCTCCAACCGTAGCAGCGGCGCTATTCGAAACACTCCCGGAACTCGCACTCGTTCCTGTACCTGCACTCGCAGCACCCAGAGAGGACGGTGCAAACGAATGAACATGCGGCGGCGGAGAAGGTTTACCAAGAGGCAAAGGCCCTGCGGTTGGTGCAGGAAGATTGGACAAGTTGGATAGGGATGATAATGATCCGAGTCCTGTGTTGGAACTACTCGTTCCGCCAAGCGCGAGGCTGGACTCTGGGATACCGCCCGCACGAGAAGGAGATGAGCCTGGTAGAAGCCGCGTGCCAAGCGCACTAGAAACTCGGGATGAGCCAGCGCTCGAGGCGGCAACTCCGGTTAAAGTGTTTGACTTGAATGGGTTAATGGGATTGAGTCCTGGTCTTCGGACAGCCATGGGTGAGATGGGTGAAGAAGAGGCTGACGTCGATGTGGGTGCTGAGGTGCCTGGAATACCAGGAATGGGCGGGGTCGATGAAACGTAGGAGGGGAATGGGAGAGGTTGAGTAGAGGTGGAAGTTCCAATACCCGTAGTTGATGGGAGATAGGAATCAGAAGCGGCAGCTGCCACAGTGCTGCCTAGAGATTCTCTTCTCAACCTAGCGGCTAATCCAGGTGACGGTTGAGAAGATGGGGAAGAGGTGGTTGTAGCTCGAGTGATAGGAAGAATAGGATGCCCGATGCTGGTCTGGCGCAAAGGTGGCGTTGGATTGGAGGTACTGGCGGTTCTTGAAGGAATAATGAATCGTTCGGCAATTGAGTCAGCGTCTGAGGGGGCTCGAGAATGTGATTGTGTATGAGATCGAGGGGGAGGACTTGTACGCCGGGGGATCTCTCGAGGCGGGGAGCGTGGTAAACTACTTCTGGTTCCTAAAGAGCCTCCTGCACTGCTCAACATAGAGTCCCGTTGCTGGTTCTTGACCAACGTCGGTGTGAATTCCATTTCTTTCGTCCCTGTGTCCATGGACATGAACCTTGAGCTCAATAAACTCTCACGTTCATCGATTCTGAAGTTCGGGGATGATAGATAGGTAGACGTGAGGATCAAGTTGCCCAAGGGATGCTGTATAGGTGGGAAAACATGCGTGCTAGTTGGTAATGCAAGAGGCGAGCCAAAGTGCATGACAGTTGATCTGTCTACGCCCGACCCAGGGTCGCCCTTGACCCGTACTTGTATACCCAGTCCTCCGGTACCATTCCGTCTTGTTCTGAATCGTTTGGACAGTTTCCAAGCAGGAAGAACACGCAAGAGAGAATACAAGGAGCGGAACATCGGAATACCGTGCTTATAGACAGTAGATAGAGCCATACTACCACTTGAAGCCTCAAAATCGGATTCCGAGGAAGACGAAGGGACGGAGGAGTCCCTAGTGTTCAGCTCTAGGACCCATCTTTCTAGCAGGACATACTTGTAAGTTGACTCGATAGGTGTGCGGGAGGAGTCGGGGGCTATGTACACGAGGACTTGGTTACTCGCTAGGGTTTCTGGAATGGTAAGAAGAACTTGGATTTCTAGTGGAGGTAGAGAACGAGGATCGGAGATAGACCTATATGGGTCCCTGCCTTCTCGTGTCCATAGTTCAGAATCGGGCGTTTCGAGGTTGAACTACAAATGTTGGTTACAATTTTGGTACAAAGATGAATAGATATCGACGCACCCATTTATCAGTCTTTCCAGTTTCTAGTGCAGCTGAGGTGCGAGCATCATTAACGACGTAGAAGAGTTTGGTATAAAAGTGAAATGTAATCTTTTGCTGAGCGTCATGGGACATTATTCCACCGAGATATTGTCGGTCCTAGGTATGAAATTGGCATGGAATCGCGTACAGAGATAAAGGGTCACTGTCCCGCAAGAGACCCAGGAGTCCAATGATGGAGGTTAGGGAGAGAGCCATGCGGGTAGCGCGCTCTCAGGATATAGCAGCGGCCCGGCCGGGAATATTAGGCGCTGACCGACTAGCCACATCCATCATCATCATCATCATGGTCGCACGACAGCTAATGTATGTCGGTTGACAACTTTATGCTCATTATTCTGCTAGGAATTTACTTGCAACGATTACCGAAGAATATATTGAAGGTGAGCACATTTCCGGTTCTTTGTCAAGGATCGTGCTTTTCGCTCAGTATTGCGACTTCAATCATTGTTTGGGTTCCAGATTTTGAGCCAACACTGCTTTCACTTTCGTATAGAGGACGCTAACCCTAGTCCCAATAAGTCGTTGCGTGTTATAATTGACTCTACTATGTACCTTTCGGCCTTCCGGGTTTCAATTCTGCGAAACTTGCTCATGTGCGATGCCTGGGCCTGCCACGCTAATCAAGGCATCACCAAAGTGTCCCAAACCTTAAGGCCTATAACTTAGTGTATTCTAGGTATTAAGTTTAGGACAGCCTGGTAATGAAATCTCCTCCTGTCTCTTTATCTCAATACCCTTGAATGTTTGACATTTCATCACTCGCTCCTGCACAGTGTTCTCCCTGGCGATATCATGGTCTTCCATATCAACAGTCTTCAAGATAGAAACTTCTACACAGATAATGAAACTTTCTCGGTAACTCGGAGTACACATTGTTCCATTATCGTTCGCTGAAACTCCGCCTGGAATCATCGATATATTCCTTTGCAGTTCAAAGCTGAATAGAGTCCGCAATCTATCTTAGGCATCCTCTCGGCATTTACCACTGATCTCAGATCAGTATGTTCTTGGGACGAGGACGGCCACACGCGTTGACTTTTTTTGTGTGGAGCCTATTTTCTTTGGACCGACAGCCAGGTTGTCTCCCTTCAGTCGCTGGGTAGCACGACATTTGCCGAGCAGGGAAACGCGTTGACTGGGACGATTGGGAGATGCAAAAGTCATCAAAATAACCGAAGTAGATGGCTTCTCCGGCTCTCGGCCGCTGGTACATAGTCGACCATGTCTCGAAATTCATAGCCTTCTTGCATCCATCGGTCTGAACGTATTCCTCAAGAACATTCAATCTTGTAGGGTGCATGCGCTATAATCGGCCATTTCTAAATAAAACTTCCCGCACGCTACGGAAGCGAAGGGATGCAGTAATTGTGGATGGGATAGAACAGAAGATTAAATGATACTGGGGGCATGACCAAGTGGTACGCTATATCTGTCAATGTTCATACGTATGTATTTGATACCTATCAGGATTTAGAGAGCACTAATTGAGGTCTGTTGCAATCTATTGTAACTTGCGGCACATTGTAAGGGCCCTCAATCGGACGCAACCCTGTCGACCAGTCGGGAATAGTACAGACTCGGAATGACCCGGTGTACTCCAAGTTATGATGTAGCCTTTTGACGATACTCTGATCTCCTCGTGAGTCAGCTACTTATAAGCAGCATGGTTGTGAAAAATTCCACGTACATACGCATGTTTCCAGAAATGTCCTTGTCCGCCGCCAACATTCTTGTTCTCCTCGTCTTTGCCTTCGTTGCCCGCCGAGCTTGGATCCATTTCGCTGTCCGACGTGGTCTTCCCCTTCCACCAGGACCCAAAGGATGGCCTATAATCGGGAACCTGTACGACATCCCGAAAGACCGCCCTTATGAAGTATACGCGAGAATGAGTGAAAAATATCGTGCGTATCTCTATCTGGTATCCGAACTCTCCAATCAACGCTACCAAACAGAGTCGGATGTGATCTATCTCAACGTGGCCGGAACATCGTTGGTGATTCTCAACTCTGCAGAAGCTACAAATGATCTCTTTGTTGGACGATCCCAATTGTACTCTGACAGGTATGCCGAACAAACCATGGGTACTTTTATCCTCTGAACTCACATAAGAGTCTTTACAGGCCCGAATTAACAATGAAAGATCTGTGAGTCGTATGCCTATGAATCCAACAGTCAACCAAATACAGAGACTATTTGCGTAGAATTGGACTGGAGCTCTCTGTTGTGTTTGCTCGCTATGGTGAACAGTGGCGCAGTGAGTTCCTACTTCAACTAGCAGAATTGTTGACCCACTGACACACGAATTCAGAGCAGCGATTGCTGTTCTTGCAGGAAGTATCTCCCGCGAATCTCGAGATGTATCATAAACCTCGCATGCAAGAAAGCACTTCATTGCTTCTCAGCAGCCTCCTTGACACACCCGAAGACGTTGATAACCATATCCACCTGTACGTTCAATCCCCTGGACCTAGGTATCACTTATTGACCGGGACTTGAAGCCTGTACGGAGGAACCATCCTCTCGTTAGCATACGGCATCTCGAACAAAGATCCGAATGAATACGGATATTATCTCGAAGCTTGCAAAGACGCTATGCGGGCCGTATCAGAGGTGACAACATTCGGAAAATATGTTGTGGACAGTATCCCAGCGTTGCAACATCTTCCCGGATGGCTTCCTGGCATGGGTTTCAAGAAGGATGCTGCACATAAACGGACCTTTGTGCGAAGGATGATTGCAGCGCCGATGGCATTTGCAAAGAAGAAGCTGGTGAGTGGATCGTCATCTTTACTGACATTCAATACAGTACAACGTTTATTTTGTATTTCCATTAGGAAAAAGGCGCTATAAAGTCATCAATGGCATCTAGACAGTTACAAGAGATGCAAGATGATGGGAGCTGGTCCGAAGAGAAAGAGTTGATGTTGACGGAAGTATTGGGTGCCTTATACGGAGGTACGAGTCCAACTCAATACCAAAACTTTTTCTTACCGCTTGTTTCAAGCTGGAACCGATACGGTAAATTGTCATACGAAAATCGCGGAATCTTGTACTGAAAGTTAAGATATAGCAATTCCAAACTACGAGAAGCTTGATCCTTGCCTTCCTTCTCCGTCCTGAAATCCAGAAGAAGGGACAGATTGCCGTGGACGAAGTAGTAGGTTCTGATCGGCTTCCGGACTTTACCGATGAAGGGAAAATACCATACGTGGACGCGTTGGTTATGGAGATACTGCGTTGGAAACCTGTTGCGCCGATGGGTATGGATCAAGTTTACTTTTTTTTTCGGATAACGGTGGATGATTTGGATCCCTCCAGCTGTGGCGCACAACACTGCGAGTGCAGATATTTACAAAGGCTATTATATACCAGCCAATACGGTGGTCATCGGAAACAGCTGGTGAGTGGCATTTGGCTACCGCTATAACGTCAATAATCTTCGCCTGAAGGGCTCTATTGCACAATCCTGCCTTGTATGGAGAAGATGTAGATCAGTTTCGCCCGGAGCGCTTCCTGAATGCAGATGGAACGCTGAACGACAAAGTTCCGTACCCCTCGGCAGCATTCGGTTATGGAAGGCGTACGTGCGCTGGAAAGAGTGTAGCTCAGAGCGCTCTCTGGCTCACAGTAGCTTCCCTTCTCGCATGCTTTGATTTCACCAAGGCACGGAATAGTAAAGGAGAGGAAATATGGCCGACTACAGATTACGATGATGGAATAATTTCGTATGTGTTCTATTGACTATTTTACTCAGAAACCAAGATTTGGCTCATCATGGGTCCTCGCAGGTCGCCCAAGCCTTATCCCTGTGTCATTCGGCCGAGGTCGGAAACGGTGAAAGCGCTGATTAGACATAGAAGAGAGCAAGAAGAACTAGATTGATCGCGTGGGACTTACTAGACTACCGCTGGCCAGTAGTCCTACGGCGCCGAGTAATCCTATCTATCTGTCTCCGCCCTTGATGTTCTAATACTTGTAAATGATGTTCATCTAGATCTTTGATCATATGCACATAGAAGACTACGCTAACATTGAACCGTCCTCCGGACAATGATATAAATTACAGTAAGTATAATGACTCTGTTGCTCGCGTCGAGTTTCAAGCCAAGAGTGCCCGTCGAAGGACGCGTGGTTACAAAAGGTAATGACAAGGCTCAGTGGCCATTCGCGACTAACGTCACCTGCCGGTGTCAAAGCTATATATTCAATGATGCTTTTGAACGCCTCTTTTGTTTAAGTCTCGCGCTTCCGGTGTTTTCTTATTCGATCCGGTAGTGAGATGACATTCGCATTTCAAGTCGAGGCCATGTTTCAATGCGAGCTACTACGTTCTCTTATCCGCTCCAAGTAGAATATTCAGCGGCGGTTCTCAGGTGCGGGGCGTCTTCTATGTAGACCGGGAGATCTACCTGGTAACCTAAAGGTTCGGTAGTTCTGTTCTAGTGTATGCGCTGATTGAGGGGTTTTAATTATACTAAATTGAATGTAGGTTCAATGCTCTGCCTTTCGCGTGAGCACTTGAAACTAGATCCAGTGCTTGAGCTCATGGGAGTTCAAACGGAGGTTGTTTTTCAGCATAGTTCATTCAAGTCTTGTACGTTTATGCTGCCGCGCTGTACATCTTGACCGCTCTCCCCGTGGGACCTCTGGGATCTTACCAGGGTTTTGCGGGAAGGAGGTTATCCTTCTAAGAATGGTTATGGTACCGTGTCGGATATCAGGGATCAGAGCGACCGGACAGTATATAGGAGGAGCACATGTGACTCTAGTAGTCTATCAGGGTTTATAATGCGGTTCATACATTGAATGCTCGAGTCTCCCAGCTGGCTCGGGCAGAATATGGGCAGGTATAAGTTGCGATGACTTGATTTATAATCGGTATTTAAAGGCTGGGATGAAGAGCAGGTCAAGATAATTGAAAGATCTCCACCCTCCAATGTCTAAAGTACAGGAATTTGATGCTATCGTTGTAGGTGAGTATCTAGTGGATGACCTCTGAACGTTTTGAGGATTGTTAATTCGGTTGTAAATCCATTCCAGGGGGAGGATTTTCTGGCGTGCACCAATTGATCGAGTTGAGGAAACTTGGTTTGAAGGTTAGGCTTCTCGAGGCCGGCAGCGGTTTAGGAGGGGTCTGGCACTGGAACACTTACCCTGGTGCCCGAGTCGGTAGGTGTATCTTGGCTTTTGCCGCAGTTTAACTCACCGCGGTTGACCACCTTTCTACCCTCAAAATGTTCAGACTCGGTTGGTCGCTAAATTAATACCCAACTTTTATCAGATTTTCTGAATTCAAAGCATACCTAGCCAAACCCCGTGTACCAGCTCAGTGACCCAGATCTCTGGAAAGACTGGACATTCTCGGAAAAGTTCGCCGGTGGAGAGGAGATCCAAGAGTACTTCAAATACGTGGACCGGAAACGCGACCTTAGCCGCGACATCTCGTACAACTCTCTTGTCGTTTCTGCTGCATGGGACGATGCTGCTAATCGCTGGACAGTCACGACTGAGAGTGGCGACGTCTACCGTGCCGAATGGGTCACCCTCTGCGTAGGCATATCTGCAAGGAACTACGTTCCTACTTTCAAAGGGATCGAAACGTTCAAAGGGAAAATTCAACACACCTACAACTGGCCCAAAGACTATGATCTAAAGGGGAAGAAGGTTGGGATCATCGGGACTGGTAGGCCTTGCTTTGTCAGTATCATCAGTGAAATCATGGTAATCTTGTCATAGGCGCCTCCGGTGTCCAAGTCATTCAAGAATGTGGACCCATTGCCGAGCATCTCACCGTCTTCCAACGTACTCCAAATCTTGCGCTTCCCATGAGACAGGCGAACCTTGACCCCAAAGCTGAGGAGAACAAGAAGAAAACAATGCGACCCTATGAATTTGGCCGAATGTCTCAGACGCTCAGCGGTTATCTTAAAGATATCGAACCCAAGTCTGCCCTCGAAGTAACTCCTGAAGAACGCGTCTTGTGCTGGGAAGACGCTTGGGAAAAAGGTGGCTTGCTCTTCTGGACCAGCACCTACGGTGATATCTTCTTTAACGATGAGATTAACGACCTAGCGTATGACTTTTGGAAACAAAAAGTCAGAGAGCGCATCAACAATCCTGAAGTGGCTGAACTACTCGCACCTAGCAAGAAACCCCATCCTTTCGGAATGAAGCGTCCGAGTCTGGAACAGGTTTCCGTCCTTTTTCCTCAGCCTTTGTTAGTGTCGACTGATCATAAAATATCAGAATTATTACGAAATATTCAACCAATCTAACGTCAAACTCGTTGACGTCAAGAAGAACCCCATCCTCGAGATTACTCCCAATGGTGTCAAAACTAGTGATGGCACGGAGCACGAATTGGATGTGCTCGTTCTCGCTACCGGCTTCGACATGGTTAACGCCAGTATTACCTCAATCGACGTGCGCGGGCAGGATGGCATTCCAATCAAAGAAAAGTGGGCTGATGGTGTGAGAACTCACCTCGGATTGGGAACTGCCGGATATCCCAACTTGTTCTGGGTCTTTGGGCCCCAGCACCCTCTTGCATTTTCAAATGCTCCCAGCTCTATCGTGAGTCATTTGTCGGCTTGGATAGGTTATTGCTTATGATAACCTGCAATAGGAACCTGCAAGTGACTGGGTGGCTAAATGCATCAAATACTGCAGAGACAACGGTGTACAGTCTATCACAGCAACGTGAGAACTCAAGTCGACTTTTCTGAAAAACTTGAATTGATAAATTCCAACAGAAACGAGGCTCAGGAGGCCTGGAACGAACAAGTTCAAGCGGTCGGTAAAATGGGACTTTATTACAAGGCCGATTCTTGGTACATCGGGGCTAACATTCCGGTAAGATCCCTTCGAGGTGTTGAAAACTCCTCTGACCCTCTTTGTACAGGGTAAGAAGAGAGAGATGCTTCAGTTTGCCGCAGGTGTCCCAACCTACATCAAGGCATTGAATGATTCAGCGCAGAACGGATACTCTGGCTGGGTGCTGAAGAAAGCTACTGCGTGAGAATCGGGCCGAAATAAAGTCATGTAAATGTAAGATAAATGGGACTTGTAACATGTGTAGAATGGTAAAGGTGCATCTATGACTAGCCAATGTGACTGGCCACAAGAGCGTTGATTGTAATGCTTGAACCACTTAGTCGTCCACAGGATCCATAGCGTTTGATCAGATTGTGGTACTGGAAGGTATAGAGGGACTTTGTATATGAATCAATTCGAAAAAGACAATTTAATTCTCTAGTCTTGGAATGATATTTCTAGCTTTGGCATCTAATTAAGGCAACACCAAACCATCACATTGTGGTACGTCGGTTATTGGTCGCTTTATGTAAAAATAAACGCCTTCCGGCCCGCATTCAAAATCGAGGAGCAAACCTTCTTCAAGTTCGTCTTGATACCATCACACACCCATGTTTCTCAAATTGGGCTGTTTCTGCTGGATCCCGACAAATTCGAACAATGGTTCCGAAAAAAAAACCATGCATAACAACACCTGGTTGAGTCCTCCTATCGTTATCGAATCAGTTGGCGGCCAGAGCTCTACAATGGCGAACACCGATTTTTTTCCAGCACTGTTCAGGTCTTGGTTCAACGCTGAGCCTCGATACCAGCAGTTTCACAGCTCCTGGTGGGGACAAAAAGATCGTCTAAACGATTTTATCAATTCGACCTCGTCACCACCTGGAATGCTCTCAATAGAGAACGACTTATTTTCCTTGGGCTCCAGCGCCCAGACCAATGGTACCCTCCTACTTCGCCCTGAACTAGTCCATATGTACAAGCGTTTGCGAGAGGCCTATTTCAGTATTCCTGGCATCGCGTTGAGTGGACAACCAGGTGTCGGTGAGTGATTGGCTTTCAATTGTCTTGTCAGTCTCATGCTCTCCTTTCTTGCAGGAAAGTCGTCCGCGATTCTATTCTTTCTTGTCGCCTGCTTGGCCTATGAGCAGCGCGTCCTGTTCACCAACGACTCGCTCCTCACTTTTTTTTTCGATGAGAATGGCGTCCTAGCCTTCTCAGCTGCAAACAATAAAATCCCTGAGCATCATCTCGTCCTTCTTCCTGCTCTTTTCTCTGGATCACGTCCGCGGTCTCTCGTCGACTCTGGGAGTGAGAATCATGCACCTCCGAGTGCCTTGACTCGCTCCGACTGCTTATTCCCAGTATTTACTGTTTCGCTAAATACAGCCCACCGGTGCCAAGAAAAAATCGATGCACTCTGGATAATGCTACTATGGAAGTTGGAGGATTTGAAAAAGTAGTACGGCGTGTTCCACATCGACACCACAAAGCATAGCCTGACTGATGCTTACCTCAGACTCGAACTCGATGAATCGCTCCCCGATACATTCATAAGCCTCACAGATAAGGAGAAGGAACGCATTCTCACTGAAGCGCGGACTATTTGCGCCCCGACTCCTCGCGATTATTCCGCTTTCGTTCGTTATCAATCTCAGCCTGGAGATACATACAAGGCAGAGCTCGTCAATGTAGTCAGGAGGCTGCGTCTGCAAGATCTGGAAGCTCCATTCGACCAATTCTGCAATTGGTCTATCTTGTCTTTCAAAATCTTTTTGGTAGATTGGACTAGGGAGACAACGGGAACGGGCGTGGAATGGGACTCGTACGAGATTAGGATCAAATCACGTTATGCAGAAGGAGCACTCACAAACTGTTACGAGGCCGTTTAATGCTCAGAGTCAACAAGCAAACTCCAGCTGTCAGCCAACTTGACAGGTGGATGTTTGAGGCATTCGCCGCTCAGTGTATTAGTGGTTCAGCGAGCGATTTAGCCTCAAGATTTTCCCCTCTGATTCTCATGAAGCGCCTCAAAGGCACATTTATCTTTGAGGATGCATCCTACGCCGGAAAACAGCCCGGGGCTAGTGCCTTGCTTTCCCCATTAACTCCAAATATCAATTTCTTGACCTTTCCTCTCGTCTCATTTTCCCCAAAGTGCAATTCCGTCTTTGCTCGGAAGCGACAGATCGTTCGTTACACTGACATCAGCAATACTGAGGTTTATCTCAATCCCGAGTTGTTTTGTCTCCCGACCCAACGCAATAATCCGCTGTTCGACGCTTTCTTCTTCCATTTCACTTATCGCAAAAAGCCAGTGGTATGGGTTTTGCAGTTTATGACGGGAAGGAAATATTGTGGCTTGCAGGACGGATATGCGGAGATTAATTAAGATGCTCCAGCTAACGGGAAAGGCAAAACTGGTTTATGTCAATGCTGTGCTGCTGAGAATGTATAAGGTGAGATGGGAGATGCCAGAGGGTTTTCAGAATTACAAAGGCCAAGTAAATGTCCACTATTTGAACTTCGATTAATCGATCAATAGTTCATGGATTTCTTCCTTCAGAATGAGACTGTATCCCTGAGCAAACCCTGATGCTTGGTCCGCTTGAACTACCCCAAAAAATACACAACAGTAAAATCCGCGCAATACAGCTGGGTCTCGACTTGTGGAATATGGGTCTAGACTGCAAAACTTAATTCAGTTACGAAACCTTCAACTATTCCGTTGCGACAATGAGTCTAAAAAAAAACATTCTATTTCGAAATTGTCAACTTCTTTGACTACAACCCTGAAGGTGAGCGTGTGGTGAAGATTTTAGAGATCAAATTCAAGAACCCCCATGGGGACACGAGAAGCAGTGGTAGCGTTCTAGCTGCCACCTATATACCTCCTGACAGTGAGAACAAAAGAAAAAGTCCAAGTGGATGATTCAGCCACACTAATCACGCCATAGTGGAAGGATGGTACTCGTTGCATAGATCTCAATCAGCTTAGCTTTGACCGGTCCATCTATGCGTACTCGTCTGCTGAGATGAGAGGGAAGGTAAGCAGAGTTTTATCTTTGGAGCCAAACGTTTTATTGTTTGTCGCCGATGTTCTCCCGCAAGGGGCCCAAAAAAGGACGCCTAGCTCAAACCGACTACGCTAGAAGCGAAGTGAAGAGCCGGAGGCTCGGGAGACTGCCTGAGCTATGATTATATGCTCTTTATCAACGCATCATTGACACGCCGCCCGAACCGCCTGTAGCAACTGTCAGATTAGGTTGAGGACTTTCGACTCGCCTTCAAAAACGGGAGGAAACATTCTCCGCCTTGATACCACCACACAGCCGAGTTCTTCTTGCTGTGTGCCGTTTACGATTACGTCCTCGTTACTCCTTTGTATTGGAGGAGGCGACCTTGAAAATTACTTTTTCGGCTAGATAGCATTTTCCTACGCCTGCAATACACATATGACAGCCCATATTCCAGCCGGGTATCCTATATGTAGTAAGGTGCAAATGAACTCAAGTCGCGGCGTCGCACTTTGTCTTTATTTGAAACTTTAATGATACGAATTTCCTTAAACCCCAAAACGCTACGTAGCATTCCTCGAATGAATGGACTCAAATTTGGATACGTGCCTGCCTACTTAAAGGAAGGTTCTCGGCTTGACGACTGGCTCCCCTCCTTCCCTACCCGCGTTGCTCCTATCCAACGATCACTCAGCACACCAAGACCAGTATACTTCATGGCTGCTTCCAGTACGCCTGACAGCACAGTGCAAAAAAACGTAGGTCCGGTCGTCGTAGCTGTGATGGTATGTCGATGCTTCTTTGAAGTCAATCCAACCATTCGACCTTCACACATCCCGTAGGTCAATACCTTCCTTTACGGTCTCTGTTTTCTCCAATTCATATGGTATTTCACATCCGGGGCGCAAGATCGAATTTCGATGAAGTGAGTTTTGAAGTCTACTTTCTTTTCCTTCTGAACCGTCTACTTTAAAAGAATTTTCATTCTCTGGGAACTCCTCGTCGACACCTGCCATTCTGCCGTAGCAATTTACTTGCTTTGGCTGTTCGCTGTCGATAATTTCATGAACGAAGCATTTCTGAAGACTGCTCCGTGGCCCCCATCATCAATTTGTCTCTTTACAGCTTGGTGCGTCGTTCCGCTTTCAAATTCAAGATGCTGAATCCGAACAATGGGTGTTTGTCAGTTCTATAACTCCTATCCAAATTTATCTATCTTTTCGCGTCAAAAAGCTGTCGCAGTCCTGGATTGTATTTAGTGTGCTTTTGATACTATCCCTGATCGAAGTACGTGTTTAGTAGTATTATGAGCATGCGGTGGTGTCAGTGCAATTAACTTATGACTTTCCAGGTATCTGTATCCCTGGCAGTAGCTGCAAGCGCTTTACAGCAGTCTAAGTGCATTAATTCACCTCATCTCTCGGATTAACATCTTACAGCCCAAAGTTTGTCAGATATAGGTCACTTTTACAACCTTATACAAAGGTAGGGTCGTTTCCACGCCTCAATGGTTGTCTGTTAAAGCTTCCTCCAGCTGGCCAGCATTGACTACCACGACTGATGTCGCGATCAGGTGAGCGTAAATCATTAATACATCCTTCCTACGTTTTTCAGCGCCAGGTTCACATTCGCACTTTATCCCTAGCGCGTCCCTCGTATTTTATTTGCGAAAGAGTCGTACTTATTCTCGCCGTAAGTTTAGTAATTTCCATCATCCTAATCCCACCCCGCTCACTTGTGTGCGTTAGAAACGGATCATGTCATTGCAAGCTTGGTTCGTGAGGCAGTCGAGACCACAGCTTCGGCTAGTTTTTTCTCAGTACGTCGCGGTAACGCAATGCGGAAGGGCACTGAACAAAATGAAGGTTATGCTTCTCATCTTCTATGTAAGTTACCCTGGCCTGGAAAACGCGACTTCACAGCCTGATATATATACAATCCCGCAGACTTTATGGCCAGATTCAATGATGGGCTTGATTTTTTCGTTCGTGAGTCTATCTGTATAGACTTTATCGGTTGTTGTATGAATCTCAGCCTCGCATTTTATCCAGCCCTTGGCTAGAGTATACACGTAAGTGCGGTTGGAATTTGTTCAACAACGCCATGATCGATCTCTTATGCACATTTCTGAGTGTAGAAACTCGTTTTTAGCGGTACGTCCGATCAAGGATACCTACTACGTATTGAGTTGTTGATAAAGCTCTCCCTCTTTAAAGATTCTGAACTCCCGAGAAAGCCTACGAAGAGAGTTACACAAGCCTATTCTTTCTCCGATTCCTAAAGATGCCACCGTAAATGCCGCCGTGCGTCCATTTTGTCAAACTTACTTGCACTCTTCTGAACTATCAGATGATATAGACAATACTGACCCAAAGCTTAAGCTCAAGCACCGGCGATCGGGCTTACAGTCAGACCGGGGAGTCAAAGGGTGCTGCTACTACAAGTGCCAGTGCCGGTGTCTTGCATACACGCACTACTCTCGATTCTAGTATGGTTTGGACAGATTTGGAGAGTTTAGAAACCTCCCAGCATTGTGATAGTCTCATCAAACCTGGAAGCTCAATGGACTCTATGGTCTGGAGCCGAACTGCACCAGATGCAAGTAGGTTGAAGGAGAGCCTCATAGCATATTCTTGATGGTGAACCAGCGAACTCCCACTTGCATACATATTTATGCTTCGTGATAGAAAGTGAAGCAGGTTCCAAGGACAATAAGTATATTACGTAGCTTTTTGGACTATTATTCTACACCTAAGTATATCATTACTCTGAGCCTTTGAAACAGGAACGATATTTACAGCTTTGACATCTGATTATTTCCTTTTTCGGTAAATGGCTCGCCATTTACGAATCCCAGGCCACCTTTGCGGACCTGAACGTAGACAGCATCCCTACTGGAATAAGACTCGACTCCACAATATTCAATCCTCCAAAACACGCCTTGATCTCTTCTGCATAGAGCGACACGTTCCAGATGGCCTCCTGCGAAAGATCCTCCATGTCATATCCGGGTGGAAGAGCGAGCGTCCTAGAAGCCGGAAGTTCCTGCAAATGCTTCCACTCCCGTCCCCAATGTTCCATTCTATCTTCCCTCCCCAAGATGTATTCCTCAAAAGACATGAACATCTTTTTACTCTCGTCCAAGTCGACCTCCTTGGTATCATCCCCCTGCAGTCCATTCATCCAATCCGTCTTTGCCTGCTCATACTTGTTTCTATCCACATCCATCCGTAATTTGAACTGCTTATCCGGCTCGGGGACGAGGTATTCCCTCATCATAAGCAACTGTATAACCGGGTTGAGGACTTCCAGACCTCCCTCGGAGACGGGGAAGAAACACCATCCGGCAGGCATATTCTTCGCCTCGATAGCATCACCAAACCTTGTTTCGATCATGGACCGCAGTTTTTCAACGACGGAACCAGAGTGCTCGACAAATATCTCTCGCTGGATACGTTCGAACGTTTGGACAACCTCGTCGAGGTGGACTTGGCCGAAGCAGTGTGCCGGCTGGCCAAAATTGCGTCGGAAGAATTCCATGTACTAGAAAAAGAGTAATAATTAAATAAATTTGGATCTTCGAAGGGATAGTTTCGGACAGACGCACCTTGTTATACGCATTAACAAACCCGAACACCGATCTCGTTTTCCCAAGCTGCCTCTTCAATTCCTTGATATGCCTATCCACTTCTTCTTGATCAACCGCGAACCGCCCCTCCCTTTCATCAAACTGTAAGAAACCCCAAGCGACCTTCCCCCTCGGCAAGCTGGCATCCAACTCCCCTCCGACACAAACTCCTCCAGTCTTTTTCGCGTTGAACGTGATACCGACTAGCGAGGCATACTTTTGCATCTCGGCCCAGGCAGAAGCGCAGATGGACGAGGAATGGCTTGTGAACCAAAAGTCGTCGTAGATGCGGTAGACGTACAGCCCTTGGGAACGCTGATTGACGGCAAAGTCCATTCCGAAGAGAATCGATTCACCGCAGATTACCTACGTGGAGAATAATGCATGAGAATCACGACGCAACAGAATGGGGGCCCTAATATGTGCGGATAAACTGAACATACCGAAAGAGCATGCGCGATTGGAACACCTCTTCGACGGACTTGTACATCGGGCGAATTGTCGAAATGTAACTTTGCAGCAAGCCACTTTTCAAACCACGTTAGCCACTTGTCGGACATGCCGAAAAACCTGAACACCGTCAGGATCGAATCGTGCGGAATGGACGGACCAAACCTGTTTTCCACCCATTAGATTTTAATTTCGGAGCGAAAAAATAAATGACACACACCACTCCAAATCCGCCCTCATAATGGTACAACTCCCGCACAAACTTCTCTTCAAGTGCGCCTCCGTACTAACCAGCCTCAACAGCGCCTGCTGCGCACTAGCCCCCACGGCTGGCTTTCCCTGATCATAATCCGGCTCCTCATCGTATTCCGCCGTACCCTCAATTGAACTAGGCAGCTGAGTCATAAAAAACTGTTCTAATTGGAGAGCTTTTCGTCGAGCCTGGATGGATCCGGGTAGGGATATACCGGACGTAGCATCCCATCTGGACCCACGCCGAACTGGAGCTTCGTTGTCGACTTTGAAATATCGTCGGCGGATGATGTGATCTCTTAAAAGAGGACGGGTACCGGTCGTTTCGCTCTTCCAAGCTTTCGATTGCATGACTTGGCGGAAAGCCTCTTTGAGCGCGATACTCCATTTCATGCCGATGTACTGGAAGAGCAGAGCTTGGATAATCTCGTTGTCCATGTACGCCCTTGTAAGAAGACACAAATAAGTTAAATAGAAGGGTGAGGTCGAAACCAGGAAATGGAACTAACCTATACTTCCCCGAAAGATGTCTCCTCATCTCCACAAATACACCCTCTTCCGGCCACTCCCACGTATCCAGCCTTGCAAGCTGCATACGCAACACGCTCGTCACCTCACTGAGGATAACCTCATTAGACAAAAAGCTCTTCAAGGTCGCAGCCTTTTCCGTAGAAAGCAGGTCTCTCGACAACAGGGATCTTATTAATGGCCCCATACTGCTCTCGTCAATGGGCTCGGAGAAGAGACTTTCACCAAAATCGCGTATCCTTGCTCGAAGGATGCCGAGCGCCGCGGTGGCTTCTGGAGTCGAATGGAAGAGTTCATGAAGATAAGAAGTGAGCGCATCGACGTCGATGTGTTTGGGCGTAAAGATCAATTCCTGAATGCGGTCTCGCTGCTCATCATGCTCTGCAAGGATGCTGTTAGTTCAAATTGAAGGAAATATAAAGATATGAAATTAAAGCACCCGAGCGATGTTGAACCTTGGTTTCGGATGCTGAAGGCTCAGCCGACTCAGTTTGAGTGTTACTGTCACTTGTGACCGCCAAAGAATCTCCACTTTGCAACCATTCTTTTAGCAGATCTCCAAAAAGCTTGGCATAGTTGTATCGAGTGACCGCCTGATCTAGTTGTCCTTCCAAAGTCGAAATCCATCCTGAAATTTGTGCAGACGGTATGGATGGATCGTGTCTGGCTTGATGTACAAAACTACAAGAAATTCAAGGTGTAAGTGAAGCGTTACCTATATTGACAAAGTATAGCTCAAACATACGCCTTGTAATTACCCAAATTTATATCGGACGAGGTCAGGGAAGACAAGCCGGTCCCAGTCCATCCTTGAATTCGTTGCAATAGGATATCCAAATGAGAAACAGGGTCTGTTGCGGCCCGCGCCTGGGCTAACGTCTCTTGGACGTATTTCACACAAGCTTCTCGTTGCCTTTCGAGCTCATGAAGCTTGATATCTGTAATGTATTGGAATGTCTGGCCAAACGCGGAGCCTAGAACCGGGATGAGCAAACTGTTTTCGAGGAAAAAAGGCTACAAACTCACCGCTGTTCGTCATGGCTGAATTTCAGAGAAAACGAGCTGGATGAGTTCATATTTTATATATGAGTTGCTCTCTTGCTAATGAGTCGATTTGAGTTAACCGAAGTCAAGTACCTGTTTCCCGAATGTTCTTTTGGTTTCTACCTTGAATACATACGTGGAGGCGTCAGGTGAAGCCTCGAGGCAGTTGGGCGGCGGGCGCTAACGGCGCCCATAACTTTCCTCATAGCACCTCCGGACGCCCAGTCCCAATGCGATCTTCTTTCAAGTATTGAGGAATGCTGCTATAACTAGAATAGCTACCGGAATAAAGTGGATGCTTGCTGAACTAGACTTGGAATAGCGTCTTATCACTCATGCTTTCCTCACGTTTTTTATATGTTTAGACGCCACAACAGGCCTAAATTATGTGGATTATGGAGGGTTTTTATGTAACCTTAGCCTTTTTTCCTTTTCTTACATGCCAAGTCATGCTTCAAGCCTCAAGACACAGCTCACATTCAACCAATTCTATTCCTCTCACGCCATCAGCGCGACTGGAAAGCCCTTTCCTCGTCCCTTATTTCTCTCGTCCGTGTCAATCGAGTCTAAACCTCTCAAGCTATGTTATTTTTGATCTTTTCGACGAATACCCTTGCAGTTCTTTCTCAAGTTTCTGCCTTCGGCCAATGCTCTAGACTCCTGGTAAGGACTTGATTTTGTATGCGAATGGCGACTATGAGCGGACTTGACACTGGACAGTATATTTCTATGTATGCCATACTCATATGACAGCATGAATTCGGTCAATGTTCCATATTGTGCTGTTGGATGTCGTAAGGCACAAATAGGCTCGCCTCCGCCAATCCCTACGCTCCTAGGACTCTATAGACTTTTAAAGGATCTATATTCGGAAACGTACGTACCTACTTAAATGAAGGTTTCACAACCCTCGTCGACAACCCCCCCCACTTTTCCATCCAACGATCGTTCAGCGCTTCAAAGACCAACAAATGGCTACTCTCGACAGGACGGTGCAAGAAAATGTAGGTCCTATGGTCATCGCTGTAACGGTAGGTCAATGCATTTTCAAGATACTTCAAGTCTGCCTGAACCCAAATATCTTGCCTCCCGACACAACGTAGATCAACACTTTCCTTTACGGCCTATGTTTTCTCCAATTTATCAGGTATTTCACGTCTGCATCTCGGGATCACTTTTGGACAAGGTGAGTTTTCGATCCAAACGTGTTTCTTGCTTTTGCTCATCCATTCACTTACTCAGATTATTGGTTTCTTGGGAACTCCTCATCGACACTTGCCATTCTGCCGTAGCAGTATATATGTTATGGCTATACGTCGTCGATAACTTTACAAATGAAGGATTCATCGTGACTGCCCCGTGGCCGGTATCTTCAATTGCCATGTTTTCCGCTTTGTGCGTTACATTGTCAATGTCAGAACTTTTTGATCAACCTGAACCTGACTACACGATGTCACTAGCTCTGTAACTCCCATCCAAATTTATCTCTCATATCGCGTCAAAAAGCTGTCGGGTAACTGGATTGTATTCAGCATTCTTCTGGCCCTTACTATCACCGACGTATGTCCATACATTATTCCGATCTCATTCCAAACTAAAACAAAAAAGGGATCTCTGTCTGTCGCATTGGCCGCGAGTGCTTTGCAGACACCAACGTGCGCCATTCTAACTTTGATCTACTTCTTGACTTCAACTTAAATTCTTTCCATCAGTTTGGCGGCAATGAAACGCATTGCTTCGCTCATACAAAGGTATAGTGACTTTTTGGGCAGGTATTCATTCCTATCTTATTCTTTCGAAAATTCTAGCTGGCCAGCCTTCACGGCCGCAACCGATGTCGCGATTAGGTGAACTTGAAGCATTGAGGTTTTTATGCTCCGATCAAAGCCTAGCTCACCGTTGTATATTCTCTAGCGCATCCCTGATATATTACTTGCGAAAAGGTCAAATTAGATCTCGCCGTAGGTCTCCACAATGGATTTGTTTTTTTTCTTTACTGATGCCGTCGTTCTGGTATATTAGAGACGGACCATATCGTATCAAGACTCATTCGTGAGGCAATTGAAACAGCATCTTCTGCGAGTTTTTTTTCAGTGCGTCATTGTGATTTCCTTCCTTCCTATAAATCATTAACCAAGTGTAGATCATGCTTGTTGTTTCCTACGTATGTCGCCTACCTATCACAATTGGCATGCAGAACCCCTGTCCCGAGGGGGAAACCTAACCTACTTCCTCCACTGTAGAGTCTATGGCCAACTACAATGATCAGCTTAGTTTTTGCATTCGTAAGTCTCTCTGTATACATATGTGATATGAAACTCAATATTGTCACTACTAGCCCATGGCTAGAGTGTACACGTATGTTGTAGTCTCTTACATTGTGTAAGACTGGTGTTTGATATTTATCTCTTATCTCCGGGTGCAGAAACTCGTTCTTGGCGGTACGTACCCAACACAATGGCACCTTGTATATCCAGATTATGTCCCCGTTACTAAAAATTTTCCTTCGCCCTATAGATCCTGAACTCCAGACGAGGTTTACGAGGGGACCCGTCCGACACTGATTTACCCCCTCCCCACAAAACTACCGTACGTCTTTCCGCCCTTCAGCTGTTCTCGAAATTCCTAATGATGCGAACACATGTGCAGCTTCTCAATCCCCACGGGTCAACACCGACACAAAGTTCCACTTCGGGATCGAGCCAGGGCCAGATCCAGAGCGGCGGAGCGACTAATACTACACAGACACGTTCTGCCGCGACTACCACGACGGCGACCAACTTCGCGTCAAGTGTGGCGTTGACAGACTTTGAGAGCTTACAGCCTTCGTTTTACAGCGGTGGTAGTGTCGCTAATCCCGAGACGACAAGGGACTCTATGGTCTAGGTTCAGACGAGTCAGCAAAAGAGCAGTCGGGATCCCCAAGGAGACTTGCAAGGACAACTGAGTCGGATTGATATAGTACTTCAGGCACCGTTAATTTGTGTTCTTACATTCATAGTGTACATATGCTCTTATCTTTTGCTTTGGGTTCTGGACTAGCCTAGATCAGCTTTCGATTGTAAATTACTTCGTTTCGTGTCTCTCATTTGCAATATATATTTTCAACGCTAACTTCAAGTAGAGCTTCCAGCGAGCTCAAATGTTCATTACTTCGAAGCTCGAGCTATAATTCCGATTACTGCAAGTTGTCGTGCTTCTACTAATAGGCCATAGCGGTATCATAATCCACTATTGTAGGAGAACTTCAAATCGTAACCTAATTCGCATGGTCATATAATTCGGTAGATTCACTCTTTGGGTACTGCTACACAAATTCATCATGAAAGGAATATTTTTCTCAGACCTATTAACTGCACACTCTGCTCAATGCTTCAAGTTCACGAGTTTGCCGGCGAAGAACTCGGGAGTTCAGCTAGTTAAGCGCTCAATGATAAGATAAGTATTGCCAGAATTTCGGCGCCAATTTTCATGATTTTTTTCTCGTCGGTCCACATTCAAGCCAAATTCAAGCCGGTTTTCATCTACGCGATGAGGCTTCAAAAGAGGGTATAATGGCGCCGTTTCAGTTACTTTAACTTTCTCCAGCTCTTTAGTGTCTTGATTGCAGCCTTGTGAGCCTCGAGGTTGGTAAATGATCTCAGAAGTTGATCTATGGGGATAGCTGATTTCCTTAATGCCACTAATAACAGAGACCTGCCTCCGAAGAACAATCTTATGAGGAGTGTCAAAGGATGAATCCGAACAGACTTGGAAGAAACCAAAGCGATACAGAATCAGTGTCACATAGAGGATTACTAGTCGGTGCCAGTCTACCATATGATGCGACACCTAGATGATCACTAATCAATCTCAAGGCCCCACCAGTTTGCACCAAAGAACACTGCTCGTAGAAATTTATGCCTGCACCTATTGCGCTTCTCGAAGAGTAATTTCTGTGAGCTGTTCTATCGGGATGATCTTACCCTCGTGTGCGGGAAAATCAGGTCAGCGGTCAACGTTCAACGTTCAACTACCATCACCTCCTAAACTGGTCATTCCAAGCTGGAAGTTGATTTCGACAGCGCCCGCAAAAACTGAGAATTGTTTCATCGCCACGTCTTATGATGTACATAGGCCAAAGATTGATTTTTTCTACTTGGCCGCTTTCGCCGTCATTGGCCTTACTGCTTGTGATACGCCAGGTCCTTCTAAGAGTAAATGCTGATTCTTAAAGCCATCGTAGGTTGCTAAAGAAACTCATTGTTTGAAACTCGCCTCATCTGCTGCTGTTGGAATATTTTTCTTCTAATCACTCTGAACATTATCGTGACTACGCTGATATACCGACGTACTGGTCTTCTACTATTTCAGTTCGAAAATTTCCTAGAAACTCGTAGGCAAATCGGTATGCCTCCAATGCAGTTCTCAACAACTTATACGGCGTTTAAGCTTCTTTAATTGGCAAGTATTGCCCATAAATCACGCAGTTGAGATGTCAAAGCGGGTTGACGGCAGCTGATTATCAAAGTACAATGGATTGCCGTTGGATACACCGCTGAGCAACGCACCCACCCGGTATGCCTGACCTTTCTCCGAGATCTAGTTCTGACTGTCTAACCCCATCACAACTTGAAATATGGATAAGCAACTCTGACTTGACATCACAGTGTAACTTGGACTGGACTTCAGAAATAGGAGTACATGCACTTATACACGATGGACTCTAGTGTAGCGTAAAGAACAGGCAGGGTGTAGATTAAATGTACCATTGGCCGCATCGCCCCAGCAACCAAAGCAATACCCCTCTCATCATTCTTGATTTTGCTCACTACTCCTCAAAGGCTACAGTAGTTATATCCATATTTTTGCGCTTGTCCTTTGATGAAATGTATGTGCGGGCATGGTCTAGAATCTACTAAACCGCCAGTTTTCCCAGTACGATGCTCGCGCAGCCCTATCCCTTTACTCCCGCTGACTGCATGGATCGAAAATTTGTTGCTCTTCTCCTGCTGCCCCAATATCGCCGTCATATTCATTGATATCAACCAGAGAAATACGAATTCCAAAATGTGGTTGATGTTAGCTACAGGGATTCTGCGCAGACTACTACCGAGCGATGGAAGATCAAAGCGAAAGAACTCCAAACTTGATTGGCCACTCCATCTTCATCTCGTCCTCTTTCCGACTTTGGAATAAAGCGGTGACACTGGCTTTGCATTGTCTCCAGGTATTCTCTGCCGCTATCAAAGTATAAGCGCCTTACTGTATTGACACAATCAAGATGGCGTCGCGATCAGGTTGTCCCTCCCTCCCAAAGGCGATTGGCGCCTCAGCAGCCAATAGCATTTTCCGACGCGTTCGCGGATTGGCATTGCTTGTCGATGTTCCAGTGTTTTGGAATGCAAAACTGTATATCATGCGGGATGTCAGCGTCTTTACTCCCTCCCTTTTTATCCCCTCACTCGTTTACTGTCTCTTACCCTATGGCAGACGCATTTCCGGATGAAGGAGCTGTTGGTCTCCTTTATAACGAAACAGCGATCTCGGTAAGCAGACCTTGTGGTGAACACACACCTTCTCTCTAAACCGAAGTTGCGTCGATCCTTGGTCGACAAATAGTATTCTCTCGGTGTGTGAATCCCCTCACTTGCGCTTTTAATTTATTTGACCCGTATCACTTCCCACTTCATCCTTAGTTTCAAGTTTCGTACTTTTCATATACGACTCGATTCTAACCTTTCCAACGGAGCTGAAATTCGTGTCGACCGCGAACATCATCGAATTGCGACTGCGTACAGGGCTTTATATCGCTCAAAGATTTTTTCCATTTATAAATTTAATTTCTCTTCTCTATTTCGGTGAGTCCACTCCTTCACGGTACGAGACTCTGCGTATTCACCATGGGAGCTTGTCTAGATGGCGTTATATCGTCGAGATCTTTACATCAAGGTGTCTGCGTAGCGTTGTACAATGTCAGCGGACGTGCGTCTGTTGCTTGCCAGTGTTGTTGTCGCTTTATTCATTGATTCTTTTTGCAGTGGCATACATCATAGGAATAGGCATAACAGAAAGTCCGAGATTTTTGTCGACCTCCCTTGTATACTCGTTCTCAACTTACGCACTAGTTCTACTCACTTTACGCACTCGTACCTTATGGACGAGGAACAGGCGGCTGACGATCGGCATGAACGTCTTTTTTCTCATCTGTTGGATCCCCAACTTCTTCGTCTTCATTGGCACTCACATTTGTATGTCGATGTTTACCTACAAGCGCGAATCTTCTGATTCAAGAACTACGTTGTTATTGAAGCCACAGATTCTTCTCTCGAGTCTCCAGCTTCTTGTCCCATTCCAAATGTGCAGCCGCCGTTAATTTTATCTTGGTTTTTTTTGGTGATATACCAGTCAGGTACATTTCGATTTATTTTCTCTTACCTCCTATTGCCATTGATCGTAATGCGTGATAGGCATTCTATCTTTAACGCTCATGCCTAATCTCTTTTGTGCGTAATTAATTCAAAACTTGGAGTTTGCTAATTTTACAATAAAAGTCCGTTCACGAGAATGGTCAGCGTTGGCCGCTTCAATGAATCAGGACGGTAGGTATTCCACTTTTCCATCCAGTAGATGGATGTTACGATTTTACGCGCAAGTATTTGCAGGTACCATCTACCATGTCTGGGTGTTTGGTGAGCGTGTACTCCAGAATTTTTCAATATTGCATTGCTAATTGTGCTCTATTCCTTCAAGCTATCTCGTTGTCGAACATGTTTATTATATTAGGTATCAGTCGACTATCGCTTTCTGTGAGTTGCATAGAGATGGAATCATCTGGTGACATATTTATCCTTTTTCAAGGAAAACTCACAGAGAGCCGTAATTCCATTTCAGCATGTGCTGGAAACTCTCATTGCCAGTAGAGGAATTCTTCTTTGGCAGAGACAGTCGTGCCTCATATCGGAAGGAGCTAAAGCTGTTCCCACTCGCAACTACTTTCCTCTCTCCGTGAAGGCGAGTAACGTAGAGGATAGCTCTGCTGTAGTCAAGAATGCTTCCCTTGAGGATGCTTATCCACCTCCACAGTCACCGCCTCTGAGTCTCAACGAAGTCGATACGAACAGACTTTCACAGACGAGCACTGGCGCGGGTCTTTCACGTTCTGTGGAGAATAGGGAGAGCTTACATTCAACAGAATCTATCCCAGGTCCTTTCGATGGCGTTTCTTTATTCTCCGGCTCAGAAATTAATCACCTCGACGAGAGTTTGATCCGACGCTCACTGAGTGTAACTTCTGTCCCATCAACCGAGTCGTCAGTTTCGGTGACTGATGATCACAGGCACTCCCAATCCGTAGCCGGGGGCCCAAGTCGCAGCATAATGGAAAGTGAATCCGCAAACGAGGCACTTTCCAGTTACCGCTCAGATCCAGAAAGAAGATCAATACGCCACTCACTTATGGCCGTCCCTGGAGCTGCACCAGCACCGACCTCAGCTTCGGTTACTGACGGTAATAACCCTTGGGAACCGAGTACACCGGAAGCTGGCACAACATCCCCTGGTCGCGATACCATCAGAACCAGCTACTCGTATGAGACACTTCCCAGTTATCACACTCGTGCGTCCAGAGCAACTTTCACCTCCTCTCCTACCACACCATCCATCCCTCCTCGCCGCCTGCCCCCACTTCCAACCCAGTTTTATGCCACGCAACAGACGAGCGTTGCACGACAACCATCAACATCGACGAATCTTTCTAGTGATGCGCCTCCGACTTACCGATCTTCATGAAAAATCTAATTCAACCATCTTGCGCCTCTATATGATAGATTTGTATCCTCACTGTATCGTTGCCGGATGATGTATATATATAACTTCAAGAGAACTACTCCGAAACATGTGGTATGATACGGTTTGATACAACTATTCAAAATGAGAAACATCTGCGAAAGAAGGTCACTGCACTTTCGAAGCAGCAGGTACGAGTCCGGCAGAATAATCTAACATAGCTAAATCCTCCAGCAATGTATATGTGTAATTTACTATATGGTCCTGTATGGGCGCATGCAATGCGCATACACTTGCTAATAATGATTCTCGAAACAAAGTCGAAAACAGCAGGGTAGTAATCATGACATGCTCTGAAAAGACGGATCAACTTTGGACTGCCTCCCGTATACAATGATTCTTGGACCGCTAGACTCAGTTCAAAATGGGAACTACGGAATAATCCGCGACATTTTGAGTGCGCACGTATAACACCGTGTACTGTTCCGAATTGCGTCGACTCGCATTGATCTTGATTGATCTCAATCTTTCTAATATAAATTTGGGCCTATACCACTCTTCTTGCTGTTCGAAACATTATCTCTGGGCTGGTAGAGCTTGCGAGAGAAAATTGAAAATAAATGTTCCGTTCAACACAATCCTGTAAGATGTTCCTTCCTTGTTCGAAGCAAAACAAGGTTCTCCGTTTCCTCAAGTAGACCTATTATCAATTCCCAGGTATTTGATTATCGATGTTCAAGGCAGTGCCCGCACCTTTGGCTTGGGTGCCTTCTTTGACTCGAACTTTCTGCTCTTTCGAGTGGCTTGTGGGGCTAATTTTCTTCGTTAGAACTCCGTTTTTTTCTTTTTCTTTGCCATACCACTATTGATAGACAGAATGAAGCACGCACGAAAGTAAACTGAGATAGTTATGCGCCGTACGCGATGTATAATCATATGTGGACTGTTACCTAGTAAACAGGCTATAGAGTATTAGGAGGTATAGAAAGAGAAAGACGAAACGGGATCAACGTGAGCTGACGCGAGTCAGAACAATGCACGATATTATATGTGCCGTTGCGGATTATTCCGTAGGTCCACTTTTGAGTCTTGACCAAACCCAAATATATAGTGTCGGGAAGAAATATAAATATGGAAAAGAAGTATAGATATACACGTTCATGTATACAAAATTTGATGGAAAGATCATTGCTCGTACTCAGTTGTACCAGCATCACCCACTCAAGCCGGGGTTTGGTGGATCCGAGGCCGATGATTCCCTACTTGATTGATTCAATCTGCTATGAATCGAACTACATATATCTTGCTCTGGTAGAGTGGCCGTTTCAGAAGCTGGCATGTCAACCTCCAAGCTTGATACCCCCACCGAACGCACCTTCGAACGGTCCCTTTACGTTGGGGGGCAAGTTACCGGAATACTCTATGGTAAGTTCTTTTCCTTTGTGCTGCGAATCGGGCCCGTGTTGTGCAAATTTAATCCTCTGGCTTCGCAGGCATCCAGCTAGTCATGTATTACATGTCTTGTCGCTTGCTCCTTCAAAAGAAACCGACCTCAAGCTATCCATTCTCAGGCTCAACGCGCCATGCAGCATTTTACATCATGTATGGGGCCACGCTCGTTATATTGTGGACTATTGCATTGGCGTGCAATGCTCTTTTGGGCCAAAATGCCTGGATCGATCACCGCGAAGATGGACCTGCGGCCTATATTGCGGACAACCTTTCTGCTGCCTATAACACTCTGGGTACAACTGCGGGCATTATGATGAACTTTTTGAGTGATGGATTGCTCGTGAGTCCACACTGATCCGGGATCGTTCTATCTGTTCCTGTTGGACCTGAAACCGATTTAAAAAGATTTATCGTTGCCATATGATTTGGAATTCATGGAAGGTCGTCTCAATACCCATTCTGATCTATTTCGGCGCTCTCTGTACGCACCTGCCCCGATTTACGACTTGAGATATACTTACTTCGAGTAATTTATTCGCAGCAATGTCAGTTCTGCTCATATATGATAGCGCTCAACCTAGAGCTAGCTTTTTCAACGGTCAAGCAGTTGACTATATGATACCTTATCTATCTCTCACGATCACTCTGAACGTAACTGTTACTGCACTTATATGCGGGCGTATTCTCCTTCTTCAAAAGAAAGTACGAAAACTCCTCGGTAACTCGTATGCGAAAGAGTATACTGGCATCAATGCACTTCTTGTGGAGTCTGCAGCCTTGTTCACGATTCTCGGAGTCTCCTATATCATTGTTTATGCGCGCCATGATCCGACTTCTGTAGCACTGGTTCAGGTTTGGGGCGATTTCTGCGTACGTGATACCTTTCCAGCTGGCCTGTAGACTGAGAACTCATGCTTTGAATGCCCGAAGGCGATCTCACCGCAGCTGATTATTCTACGAAGTGCCATGGGTTGCGGTTGGACAAAAGACACCGCTGAGCAACTTACGGGTATTATCTTCCGTCGTGATACTCTGGACCTAAGTGCTAGCCGTCCAACCCAAAACGAACATGCGATATGCACTTCCGATTCAACATTGCGGAGTGACGTGGACTTCGTTTAAGAGACAATCAATAGGACCTATAGGCAGAGGAATACACAATCTGGAGACAAATTACGGGATATATAGACAGAGCAGAAAATTATTTTATAATCCTTGGAATGTATGGACAGTGTAGAGCATCAAGTGTACAAAAATTTAAGCACAGCATCAATAAAGTCAAGAAGAGGAGGAATATCAATACACAGATCTTAGTATGGATGAATTTCTAAAACCCACTCGCCGCTCGCAGAATCCTTGGTACACTCGACATTATAACCGTTGCGGTTCATAAATATCAACCGAGCGAGCTCGGGGAAATGCCCTATCGAAGCACCAAACAACAACCGCGTAGTGGCAAAGCTATAGCGTTGTGGAAAATCGGTGAAGTGTAACTCTTTCACAGAAGGGGTCGCGAAGAGGTGAAGGGATTCCCAAATTTTCTATGCGTCGAAAAAAAAAAATAGAAATGAGATAATGGTCGTAGAGCAAGCATTGAAACTCGGATTCGAACCTTCTTTAACCATTCATCATCCGGGGCAATTGAGGAATTAAGCTGCGTGCTTCCATCTATAGCAAGCCTCCTGAGCTCAGTAAGAAAAATTCCAGCCGGTGCTAGATTCATCTGGACCAGGAAAATAAGCGGTATTTGTAGCTCAGAAATGGACGCATAGTGGTCAATACGAAACCAGGAATCTAATTGCGCAACAGATCGCAACAGACGCAGTAGGTCATCACTGGAGCGCACGTTATGCGTGAAGAACGCTAAATGGGATAAATTATGAGGACCTTTTAGCCGAGGGACCATCTGCGGGGGACAAGTGAGATGTCGAAGGTTTGTCATGCGAGAGAGAAACAGGAAATCGGAAGATGCTCTACTCATTGTTTCCGATAGGAAATCTTCCGGGTCAAAAGAGTCCAAACTGAGGGATGTCAAAGTAGGAAGACGGTAAAGAAATTCAAAGATATCCATTTTCCAAGTGACACGAGCATCGCCTAGTTCGAGAATCCGCAGAGGTGGAGGGGATTTCGAGGATGTCATCATGGCTTTGAACAGATTCCAACTATCAGTTCGAAGGTCTTCCAAGTCCGTAATGAGAGGGAGAAATCCAAAACACTTATCTCTTTTCGGAGAAATCCAGTGATCCGAGTTGCATATCATGAATCTGAAGCACTCGAGCTTTGATCGGAATGCCGTAGTGTATTTTTCGATTTGCCCCCTCGTCATTTCCTTCATATCGCAGCTCAAAATCGAAAACTCCCTGAGCGAAACGATGTCCCGGATACTCCCAAGGAGCTGCGGCGCAATCGACGTGTTAGACAGTACCACATTGGTGAGGGATGTCATTTGTGGTAACACCTCGCTGCGTTTGTGCAGAAAGGCTTTGGCAGTGTCACATTCGACGTCAGCCAGGTATTGAACCCAATCTCGAATGATACACTTTTTGACATGCGGAAGGAACGCCTGAGGTACGTCCCGCTCGAGCTCTCTGGATAAAGTATAATAATTCGTCGAACGCGCTCGCTGCAACGCGTCAGGATCGAGGTTTGGAAGAAAAGTGTTTCGGAAATGAGAGGAAAAAGGATGGCGCGAAGGAAGCGGCAGACTAGCGAGAGGCTGCAAAGGTCTTTCATCCGGCGTCGCCTCCTTTCACGAGCAACTACCTGGTTTGAAGGATTTTTGCTCGGCTTGATGTAGCTAATGATCTCCTCATAAATCTCCAGAGGGATGTCTGATAGCACCCTGTGTCCTACACGGCGCATTGGGTCTGAACAAGTCTCCAGCATTAACAACCAGACACTTGGATATGGGAGGACACTCACAGGACCAATTAGATTGGGATTCTTGAAACATAACACGACTTCAATCGAACAAAATGCTAGAAGGTGGTCGAAATTCACGGTTCAGGAGTGGCGCGGCAGTGGCAGCGTCGAATTAGAGAACAAGTGTTAAAGTACGCGAACACGTGCTGGGAAACGATGATTTTCACCATATCTACACTGGTGCGTGCCGCTACATAAACCATCCAAGTAAAACTCTCGCGTGCGAGTCCGAAATCAGCGGTTTCCTTTTGGGGCAGCTCTCCGTATAATGAATTAGGCAGTACTTGACAAGCAGTGATGCTGCAAGTCATAACCACGCAACCACGAGCCGCCTCCCCGGCCGACTTTCAACATAACCGGAATTAGCTTGTCCTCACTCCTCAGTGTTCACTATCATGCACATCCGTATAAGAGTCCGTGTGGGCATCTGAATTCATAACGTTTCGCCCTCTCATCCCATCTTGACCTTCCTGCTCGCCACCCTCCAACCGCACCATTTTCCGACTCGCCCTCGCCCTGCCCTGGGCTTCGCTCCCCGAATGTTTACCCACATACTCTAAAAAATCCTTTCCCTTCAGCTCTAATTCTTCCAACATCGTCCGTTCATGAACCGGATCATTGAACTGCAGTTGATAATCCAAGCTATTGCAAAAGTCTCGGAGGGTCTGTATATGGGCACGTATGCGTCGTTGAATCTGGACTGGGTTTGCATTCTGCGGAGTACTGGGCCCAGCAGGTGCGGAAGGAGCTTGAGCCACAGACAGCTGCGACACTGCGTGAGGAGGTAGATGTGAAGGCGAAGGCGAAGAAACGGAAGGAAGCAGCACATCCGGCGCATGGGGTGGATTTGAATGATAGGCTGGGCCTCGAGTCGCGAGCCCAGTCTGCATTTGACCAATTGTAATCATGGGATTCGACAATACTGAATAAATGGACTGAACGGCGTAGAGTGGGTGTTCTTCGACATGGATTGTAATAGGCGAAGTACGCGATGCTGGTAAAAGACCTTTGGATTTTGGTGGGTTGGAAGAAATCAATGAAGCTTTCGACGGATCTTGAGAGATAGAAGGGATAGTAGAAGATGTAAAGTGATCGGAAGAAACAACAGTTGGCTGCGGCTCGGTATTCGGATCCCTCCTGTATCTATCCTCATGATGACCTTGACCTGGCACTCCATTATTATCTGTGTGGGTAGAAGATGACGAAACCGGTGGGCTTCTTTTCTTGGAGGAACAAGACGTAGGCGCAGGGTTGTCATCGAGGTTTGACGGTGCTATAGTTGGTTTTGACGATCCGTTTGGAATGGTGTACGTATTCCCGGGCGTCGTAGGATCGCTGTAAGGCTCGTGAGGAACGTAGTGATACATTCTCACCGTAACCAAACGAAACCCCGGCAATTTTGAGTCCCGGGAAGAAACAAGGAGTCTGCTGCGGCAGGGGAAGCGTTGCTTCGCATTGTTCGATGGGTATCGAGTGTTTCCCTTTCGTTGGCTGTCTTGAGAGCACCAGAGGCGCGTCGTATGCCCGTTTTTGGCCGGAGGGTGATCCTTGACTCTGAATAACAACAAAATCAGTAAGAGTTCTCCGATACAGATATCAGGCGCATTGAGTATTAGAATGTGACAAGCAAACGAGTATACGAGAATTCGTAGCAGGTGGGGACTCCTCTGGAGTAAAGCAGCTGGAGAACACGTACGTAAACCGATAGCCCGTTACTTTCCAGATTTCGTGAATTACAAGTTGTATGCGATGTTTATCCGAGATCTCCGGCGTGTTCATAGCGTGATACGTTCCAAGGAAAGTATTGTTACTAGGAGCTTTGAAGCATTTACCGAGAGCTTCCATCATGCTAGGACCACTGTCGTAGTGCTCTGGCTGAGGAAATCCACGCGATTACTTCAACGCTGACTGTCATCAAAATTGAGTTGCACTTACGTGTAAAACCTTCAGCACCTTTCTGGATGCCAAATTCTGATACGAATCTACAGATCTAGCCTCTTCATCATCATGATTCTCCTCCTCTTCGTCTTCGACTCCCTCCGCAACTTTCTCCTTTCCCTTCGTAATATTGAATCCCTCCACTCGTTTTCGTTTCCTGCTACCAGTCCCTAAAGCTGCATCTTTTGGCAGCAGATATCCTGGGTATGAAGCTGATGATGAGGCAAAATATGAAGAATTCACAGCCGCGAAACTTGAGGAAGACGAGGAAGATTGGCTCCCGGATTGCGGATAGAAAGAGAACGATCTTGCTGAGGTGTATGTAGAAGGTGATCCTGAGTGTAGTGGGACCGTAAACGTAGCCATTACCATCGTTAACCTCGAGCTCGCGCCGTGACCGTTAGGAGCAGAGGGTGTTAGTGATGAAGCGCCTAAAGCCGCTGGCATCTCCGAACTAGTAAGCGCCCATAGTCACGACGTCGTGTCGCGTCGCGTTCAATGTCCTGTGTCCCGGGCCAGGTTAACAGACGGTACTTGACAAATTCGGGCAGGGCTCGAGAAAATATCTTGTAACTCTGAACCATTAAACAGTTCGGAGCTCGATAGGCTCCATTATCCGCTGACTCTCTAATCTGCGGTGTTCAATGGAAGCCTGATTGAGGCCTGATTGAGGCTATGGCTGGCTGTGGTCATTCACTCAATGGTAAATGATACGTGTATGTTTCAACTACTATTTCGAGTAACATAGGCCAATATACCTGTCGAATGTATACTATACAGCTCAAGGTGTAAAGACATGACCCACCAATCGTCATCATGTTTTCGTCCCTGCCTCCGTCCTGATCATAGCCTTGACTGAGAGATGATACGATACGATATTGTTGGTCAACGAGACCCGAAGTCGTTTAACTGTCTTACGCTACTCTACAACTCTATTATTACATCCTTCCATAGCCCAATAATTCGAACGGTGATCCTCGCCTGAAGCACTTCAGCGACATATCTTCAAGTGGATTTTTCTTGACTCTTATTGAACCTGACAGCGACACCAAATGCACGATCCGCGTTTCTCTAACACCAAAATATTACGCGCAAGACATTTTGATAAGCATTCTGGAAAATCATATACAATCTGAACTGGCATCGTCACCGATACGGACTGCGTTGCCTTATTCCATGAAGACTATAGTGACCCCGTTGAAGATTGGAAATCCTCGGTATGAACTGGTGAAGATAAATAGTCAGTCCCAGAATAAAATAGGAGTATTCTGAAAACCCTTAGTTAGCCCCTTATTCGTTGGTAAAATACAATCAAAATTGTGAGTATCAAGAGTCGGTCAGATCTATATCTAGTGTCCAAGCAAGAGACACCTCCAGATGCGGGTGGTCGGCCAATAGTCCAAGCTGACGAATTCCTACTTGCAGTCGTCGACTTTGCTATCTTCGGTTCCCCGGCTTGCTCAGCACTCGACGCCCTCTGAAGTGGGCCTAGATTTAGCGGAGCTGGTCTCCGGCGGCGTAGATGGACGGGTATGGGGCGGTGCTTCTCTCGGCCGACGGGAGTCGGTAAACGGGGTTGTGCTTGCTGACCTCCGCAGCGCAAAGAGACGGGTATGGGGCGGTACTTCTCTTGGCCGATGGGAGTCGGTAAACGGGGTTGTACTTGCTGACCTCCGCAGCGCCTACGTTAAAGTATATCGAGGATGGCATCACCCAGTTGCGGTCAAGAGCGCAGGCAACACCGGCACGACCTAGATTCGGTACGTCAGGCCAAGTTTCAGGAATTTCGCAAGCAAGGATTGCAGGTGGGCAACTTCGCTACTCTCAGCAGAGGAGGAGCGCCAGGCGAAACACCGAAAAGACAAGTAAAAAAAACTAAAAGTAAATAGATAGATAAAATAGCATTAAAATAGTAAAAAGACAGAAAATAGATACTTAGATATAAAGTCAAAAAAAAAAACCAAATCAAAAGTATAGTACAACGGAACAAGGTGCCTACCAAAAACGGGTAAGGGAATGCCCGGACCACCGAGAGACCTGCTAGACGGGTTTGTAGGTGAGGCTTCTAGGACCTCGGTTCAAGTAAATAGCTTACAATACTTTACAAATCTTGAATACTTACCGTTCAATAAGTACTTACCAACTTGACTCCCGGTAAACTGATCTCTCATCGTAGAATAGTTTTTGTCCATCCGTCCAATATTGCTTAGGCGCGGACCAAATGCGAATGCTGGATCTATGCAGACGGAGTAGAGATCAAAAGGCGTTCAAAAGTCGCGTGCTTTATTGAGGTTTTCAAACCGCTCTGCAAAGGTTTGCTTTGGCCTTCCTCCTTCGTTCTTGTTCCTGAATTTCTTGTAACATTCGAGACTGTTCGCAAGACCTACTCCAAATTCCCTCTCAAGAATTGATGGTCAATGTACGCAAGGCTGTACGCGAATACAGTACTTGTTTCTGCCGACTTGTTTCCTATTTATCACAGCAGGCTTAGGCGCGTCTGTAGACCTTGATTATCATGACATTTTGGGTGACCTACTAAGTCTCTGTTTCCGACAGTGATTTAGCCTCTTCCCCATTCGTTCGATGGTTTAAACCTGTTCATCAGCGCACCAAGTGTACTGAGGTTGCAGGATGCCCGTGAACACGAGATCACATATAAATTCTTTGCTTCTTTCATACTGGTCTCCGACTTTGGTCCTGGAAACCCTCTTTTCTTTTTTCGTAAAAAAGAATGGGGAACCCACAAATGTTCAACGGATTTCATAATCTTTCCATTAAAGGCGGGAATTTTCATGACATCGACGGCGATATAAACATATTTAAACTAGAAAGGAAGGGAAATGTGGGTCTACAGGCAAGTCCCTTCAAATATATAGACTGATACGAGTGAAGGGTCTGCATTTCTTGTACCAGCAAATTTGTACCTTTGCTCCGTTCAACGCAGAAGCGTGCATTCCCCTCTTCTTTGCCATCCAGAATTGATTCTGAGTGATTTCCAAGGTTGGATTGACTTGTACCGTTCCGACAAACATAGCTTTTTCTGGCTCTATGGCCCTGCAGGTCTACTGTCTGCCGCTACTCGGAAACTAGTTGAGACCTGCGTGGGACATTGGCAAGGAGTTTCCTCTTTTGGTGTGGGGATCCTACCTTCGCATTTCAACTGACTTTTTCAATACCGGAGATACGTTCAATCATCAAATCTGTGGTCTTGAACATTCCTTCTATTCCATTGAAACCCAATCCGATGAGTTCATTCTCCAGCCATGCCTCACCGCGACTCGAAAGATGTAAGCAAAAAGATTTAAGAATGAGGTACAAAAGATTTAAGAGCGAGATACATAGGATCCCGCCACATCGTCATCGTCATTCAACGACGCTTGTAATGATGGTCTCGATGAAATTCTCAAAACTCAATCCAAGTTGAGAGTTTTACCAATCCTTCGGCCGGCGATGCAAAAACGTATCTTTCCATTTCAACTTCCCATCGTCAGCAGTCTAGAGTCTCGAATCAAGAAGGCTTTTTTGCAGCTCCAATTTCGAGAGATAGAGCCTCTTGACACGCCTTGGTAATAACTATCAGGCATCTTGCAATATTTACGATTTTTACAAGGCGGATTCCGCAGCATCGGGCAACGTTATTCGGGATTAATGGCGAAGAATTACAGTCGCAAAACTTGAGGACGAGGATAAGGAAGAATGAGTCCCGGATGGCGGATAAAAGGAGAACGATCTTGCTGAGGTGTATGCAGAAGGTGACGCTGTGTGTAGCGGAACAATAGACGTAGCCACCACCATCGTTAGCCTCGAGCTCGTGTTGTGACGGTTAGGAGCAACAGGGAGGTAGTTACTTGAAGCGCCCAAAGCGGCTGGCATCTTCGAAATAAACGCCCATAATCACCACGTCGCGTTCCGTCGCGTTTGTCCTGTGTTCAGGTTCAACAGACACCGCTCGACCAATTCGGGCATTATTCCTGAAAATAGTCCATAACTCTGAACCAGTAAACGGGTCGGGCCTCGATAGGCTTCATTATGCTCTAACTCTTCAATCCCCTGTGTTCAATTGAGGCTGTGGCTGGCTGTGGCCGTTCGTCTGTCTAAAATACAAGGTGTAGAGACATGACCCACGAATCATCTCCATCTTTTTGTCCCTGCATCTCTCCTGGTTAATTGCTACTGTAGTCTTCCTTGACCATCGCACAAGCAGAGAACGGTGATACTAGATTGTTGGTAAACGATATCCGATGTGAGTGGTTTAACTGTCTTACGCTATTCTATCAACTTAGAATCCTGAAATGCAGAATCATCCTTGAGACAATATGAACACACCCCAAATGTTCAATGGATCTCAAAACTTTACCATCGAAGGAGGGAATTTTCATAACATTGGCCGCGATCTAAACATACTCAAACTGAAAGAGAACAGGGAGAGAGGTAAGTCCGCGGGCGCTTTACCTTGAATCTCCGGACTGATACATATTCGGGATAATTCCAGGACTCTACCTGTTATACCAGCACACCTGTACTTCTGCTCTGTTTAATGCAGAAGCGCGCTATCCCCCTCCTGTTTGCCATCCAGGCACACGGGAATCGATTCTGAATGATTTCAAAAGTTGGATCGACTCGAGCCACTCCCACAATCATAGTGTTCGCTGGCTCTACGGCCCTGCAGGAGCAGGAAAGTCTGCCATTGCTCAGACACTAGCAGAGACCTGCGCAAAAGATGGAAGTTTAGCAGGAACTTTTTTCTTCTGGCGTACAGATCCTTCTCGTAACAACCCTCGGCAGTTATTTACAACAATTGCATTTCAACTGGCTACTTCAATCCCAGAGTTGCGTTCAACTATCAACTCTGTGGTCTCGAATAACCCCTCTATCCTTACTTCGTCCATTGAAACCCAATTCGACGAGCTTATCTTCCAGCCATGTCTCACCGTGGCTCAAAAGCTGTCATCAAAGAGGTCCAAGGGCGAGACGACATCTCACGACATCTCGTTCAACGACGCCCGTATACTGATTATTGATGGTCTGGATGAATGTCTGGACACTCATGACCAGTTACGTATTTTATCCATCCTTGGGCCTGCGATTCAAAAACGTATCCTTCCATTTCGGCTTCTTATTGCCAGCCGACCAGAGCCTCGAATAAAAGAAGCCTTCTGCAGCTCAAATCTCGAAAATATTTGTCTTCGGTCATGTCTCAATGATAACTACCAAGCATTTCGCGATATTCGCCGTTTTCTAGAGGAGGAATTCCACGGCATCCTGGAACGCCATTCGGGAACAATGGAACATGTCTCTCGTCCATGGCCTACATCTGGACAGATCGAACAACTCGTTGAAAAGGCCTCCGGACACTTTATTTATCCATCTACTGTGCTCAAATTCATCGATGATGATGGCGCTGTTCCTGCGGATCGTCTCAATATTGTACTCGGCGTCGCAGCATCGGATGAGACTGATTCACCATTTGCAGAGCTTGATGCTCTGTACCGTCAGATTCTATCAAGAACCACAAATAAAACATTGCTCCTCCGAATTCTGGGTACTCTGATCTTATTCAACGAAAGGAGGCGGGTTCCTTACGACATTGAGACATTCTTGATTCTGCTTCAAATTCCCCTTGGTGCAGTTCGAGCGACATTATCTGGGGCTCACTCCCTCTTTCAAGAGCCTTCTCCTGTCGAATCCAACTTTCGATTTTGCCATGCATCTTTTATGGATTTCTTACTTGACCCCAAGCGGTCTTTAGAATTTTTCATTGATAAACCACTTCATCATGAATATCTGGCAATATCCTGCCTTGATATCTTAGCTTGGGAAAGCCATGTTGTTTTGCATCCTGATTGGAGGCACCAGGCTGGTTGGTATACTTTAGAGTTCTGGACTGATCATTGCATTAGTGCAAGCCACAGTTCTAAACTCATCACCAAACTGACTACCTTTGATGTGTATGCTGCTTCCTCTGGGAGGTGGGGGGCACTTGATAGAGGATTTAATTTGGGGGATGAGGGGCTTCGGAGTGTTTCCGTTGATTTTGATGTGTATGCTACTTCCCCTGGGAGGTGGGGGAACCTTTATAGAGGATTTAATTTGGGGGATGTGGGGCTTCGGAGCGTTTTCGTTGCTTTCTTGGCAGATTTTCTCCAAGGCGCCTTTCGAGTTTGGTCCGAAATGCAGGTTTGTATGTTTGATATCTCGCCAGAAATGACTCTGATTTACTCCAGGACAAATATGGACAATTCCTTCAACAGTATCATGACATATCTACTAAAGGAGTCTGCATATGTGCACATATTGAGTCGGATAATGGTCTTGAACTCACCAAGCTGCCCATTGCATTATCATCCACTTTTTATGAGGGTGATAACCCCCCTTCACTGGAGCGTCACATACTATTGGAATTACGGCGTCTTATACGCCCTTTGCGCCTCACGCGTTGCCTTATGTTCCGATATATCTCTCCTTTGGAGATGCCAGTTGTTAACGAATCATCCGAGCGGATGGTGGTAGATTCTATGTAGTAAATTGTCTATTATTTGTATGGGCGCGTTACTTCTCTTCTGCTCTATGCACTTTGAACTTCGGGGTACTAGGCAGCACTAACAACCCTTGTTTTTTTGTCTTCGTCCGTTCAGCATTCAATCGGCAAAAACTCGGCTAAGCGCAAGCTGACCTGAATCTAGTGATGTAATGATGTACTTGCGCCACAGCGACACCAGCTGCAGTCTCTCATTGTCCGTCAAGTGCCAATGAGTAGGGTTTGATATTCTCCTGAAAGATCGAAGTAGCAATTTGCATTAATCCACCAGTATGCGTATTCAATAGCCGGAAGGCACTTTCCTCACCTTTGGAATGACGGCGTTGTTGGATTATTTGCAAGGAAACACTGATGTAGGAACCCCTACTCTTTCCGTGAAGGATTGCAAACTTCTGCCCGGGGATCATGCTTGGCCAAAGAAGGATGTTTGGAACGCTTTTAACAGCTCGGTAGACGGACGGCTCATCAAAACAATACCTATCGGAGCAGCATGTCATACGGACGGCTTTGACGAGGAGAAATGCCAGTTCGTGCGAGATCATTGGCGAGAGCCGGAGTTGCAGTGAGTAATCAATCACTCTGTTAGTATACTGGTCTTTTTCAGATGAGACTGAGAATGCCGCATTGTATCCAGTCTCCCCAGTTCGTCCTCCGTGATGGATTTTATCTTTGCAAATAAGAGCTGCGATCCTTTCACTGATAAGGAAGATCAGTGCGTTATTGGGGCCTACGTTCAGTACTCTGTGAATGTTACAAGACCGGAGCATGTTATGAAGACGATTGAATTTGTCAAGAATCACGATATTCGATTCGTGGTGAGGAACACTGGGCACGAGTGAGTGAGGTCGTTGAAACTTGGTTTCGTCGTGTATTTCTGAAAGATGACTTTCTTTTCTTCCAGTTACATGGGGCGATCGACTGGGACAGGTGCAGTTTCGGTCTGGATGTACCATTCGCAAGGCATGGAATGGGTTGATGAGTATACGTCGAAGACGTATTCTGGTCCAGCGGTGAAAGTTCAAGCAGGTGTAATGGGTTATCAGATTGCAGAGGAAGCTAAGAAACGAGGACTGGTTGTTGTTGTTGGGGAGTGCCCGGTATGTTCTTCCGTCACTTATTGGGTGGATATTAGCAACTTGACCACCATCCTCTACGTAGACCGTTGGTTTTGCCGGAGGTTATGTTCAAGGTGTGTAGGTTCCTCTATTTTTTGTTATCGAAGTCAACGAGCGTACGATTCTCAGGCGGTGGACATTCATTTATTACGAATCTGTATGGGCTTGCCGCTGACCAAACCCTGTCCTTCGAGGTTATCACCACCGACGGCCGATTGGTTACTGCATCTCCTACCGAGAATAAAGACTTGTACTGGGCTTTGAGTGGAGGGGTACGCTCTTCCAAGCTTGAATCCTCTGATTTTGATCCATAAGTTCGTTCTACAGGGTGGTGGAACATACGGTGTTGTCTGGTCGGTCACTATCAGGGCTTTTCCTGACCTTGGAGCAACCGCTGCATATCTTTCATTCAACTCGCAAGGCCTCTCTCGCCAGGACTGGTGGTCTATTCTATCTGCCTGGCAGCGGGGCACACCAAACTTTACTGATCAGGGAATCTTTGTAAGCACTGCGTACAATTTTGAATGGTTCCAAATGGCGCCGCTCTTTGCACCAAATCATACCGTGGAGAGTGTGACAGAGCTGATGAAACCCATACTCTCGTTGCTGGAGAGCAACCAATACAACATCAAATATCATTTCAGCATCGAATACCACCAAAAAACTCCAGTCTCTTCTCAGGAAATGAATAACATGATCAGCGAGTTTCAGTTTGGAGGAAGACTGCTGCCTCGGTCTTTATGGGAGAGCGAGGAGGGATTTGAAGCGTTTATGGAAACCGTCAAAGTCATCCTCGAAGCTGGATGTGACTTCATCTGGGATGTTGCTTTACGACCGACTTTGGCGATTGCAGGATATCCGGATAATGCAGTTCATCCAGCGTGGAGGAACGCTGAGAGGATGTTCAATCCTACTGTGTAAATATTCTCGGACCTAACTTTTCTCCTGCTCTCTGACGACGATTATGGGTAGCTTTCTCGACTATCGTGCATCTATAGACACAGTAATCAAGAATCAGGACCGCATTAGCCAGGTTTATGATGAGCCGCTCAGGCAATTGACTCCAGAAGGCGGTGGTGCTTATATGAACGAAGTACGTTTCTATTTTCCTGGTGCTCTAATCCTCAAGATTGAATCCTTCTTGTATAGGCGGACTATACGGAGCCGGACTGGAAAGACGCATTCTATGGATCTAATTACGACAGATTGCTTGCTATCAAAGACAAATGGGACCCGGACCAGATACTGTATGGTTCAATAGCAGTTGGTGGGGATCGTTGGCAGGAACGGAAAGACGGAAGACTTTGCAGAAGTAAATCGTCTAGTTGAATTCGATGTGCTCTGTTATTTTCATACATGTTAACACCCAGCTAAAGACTTTGTAGGAGTAAATCGCTCAGTTGAATTTTCTGTCTGTATCTTCTAAAGGTTGAAGTGAAGCGTGTATATACATGTTGACATCCAGTTACAATGAATTTAACCTTGCTCGATATAACTGGCTTTGACCCGTGGAAACGTCCAACGTCAGAGCGATCGGATCTTGACTCTCTACCACCACCACGACCTTCTTACCATGCCATCGCTTGTATCGACTGAATTTCCCTTAGAAGCAAAAGCAGCATATCTTCGGACTCTGCCTTCAATCCGAGAACGCTGTGGTCGCGTCTTTGAGCTCGCAAAAGCAGGCAAACTTGAATACTTTGATTATCATCAGGATAAAGAGGCAGATGTTACAGATTTCTGTTTGAATATTATTCATGTGGGTCGATTTAACATACGAGATACTGAAATATAGAGCTCATATCGAATGTTCAGCGCGATTTTGGGACTGATTACCACAAGGCAAAGGATTCTTGCTCGACTCGCGACTGATAGCCTGATATCGAACTTTCCTGATTAGATTCCACCTCATGGACGTTGGAATCACTTTAATTTGGGTAGAGATCGAGTAGAGCCTCTTCTTGCGAAATGGGATGGATCCAAAGAGGCTAGCAAACGGCTCATTGATCTTTTTGTCGTTTCTGTTTTGCTCGATGCTGGTGCTGGAAAGGATTGGGCTTATCACGAAGAGGAATCCGGACAAAAGTATAGTCGGTCGGAGGGGCTGGCTATTTGTAGTATACATATGTTCGAGGGAGGGCTGTTTTCTGGTATTCCGGATCAGCCTCATCGAGTCGATGGTGCGTCGGTATAACGCTGAAGGTTTTTGCACGATGATCTGATATTGGATATTCTCTGTCTAGCTGCTGGGCTTTCGAAGATTACAGTGGACGCGGTCGCTCAGCATATGCAAGTCTCCGAGTCGAATCCACTTGTTGGACTGGAAGGACGCGCGTCTCTGTTGCGCAATCTCAGCGATGCCCTTCTGGCTAGTCCTGAACTTTTCGGCGACGAAGGTCGGCCGGGTAACATGCTTGGTACGCGAATCCATAATATATCTCTTTAGAGGTGATCTAAAGTTCCTGCAGATTTCCTCGAACGCGAATCCAAAATGGACGGATCCACTCGTCTTGTCCCTCTCGCAGCATTATGGCACGTTCTCATCGACGGCTTAAATCCCATATGGCCTGCAACCCGGACCAAACTCGCTGGTATATCATTAGGAGACGTCTGGCCTTGCGCGGCGTTAAAGTCGTCCTCAGACTCTGAAGGCGACGATCTCGTCCCGTTCCACAAACTCACTCAGTGGATGACATACAGTCTGGTAGCGGCGATCACTCATACGATGAAGTGGAAATTTATCGGAATAGAGGATATGACGGGTTTGCCTGAATATCGCAATGGTATGTTCACAAAGCTGGTTGAAGTGGGCCCGTCGAACGATTCCGCTAATTCTGCTGCTTGTACTTCAGGTGGTCTACTTCTGGATCTGGGGGTCCTCACACTAAAACCGAACGCGTTGCCGCTTGACGAGAAATCTGGGCTACCCAAAGCCTCTTCTTCGGACCCAGCGATCGTCGAGTGGCGGGCCTTGACAGTAATCATCCTGTAAGTTCCTTCTCCCTGTCCATCATCTTGCGACTCACATTCACCTTTCAGAGACCGTATCGCCGACTCCATTCGTTCCAAGCTTAACCTATCCGCTGAGCAACTGAATACCGCACAAGTCCTGGAAGGTGCAACCTGGAAAGGCGGAAGAGAAATCGCGAAACAGAAAAGACCTGAAACGGGCGGACCACCTCTTGAACTGGAAAGCGACGGAACCGTGTTCTAATCCACCGTTGCTTATTATATTCGCAGTAGGTAAATAGTTTTGTACAATATGCGCGACGACGGTCTATACGAGGGCAACCCTCTCTTTTTAGTGTTCTCTGACGAGAAAAGTACCTGAATATCAGTACGAATAGCTATGGGATATAATACATAGTCCTGTGGTATTTCACCGATGCCTCAACTCTCGAGCTAATCTCCAGCAGAGGACAAAAGCAATGAGTGCCGAGACTCCTCCAATCCTAAGGGGAACCGACGCAGTCAGCAGGGGGGCCGAGCGACGCAGCCAAAAAGACACATACCGGAAGATATACACCACCGGACTCGACGCGGCCGCGTCTTGCAGCTCCTTAATCATCTCAATCGTATCCTCGTCATCTCGCATCATCAACGCGGGTGCTGTAGCGTTATGCGCAGGACCCAATGTACCGCCAGGATGTCCATGTAAAGCACTCTTCCCTGGGTCAAATAGAGCAAATATCACCGACGACATCCCCGTTACGAGGAATTGCGGGATGACAATGAAGATGTTGTGGATGCCCTGGGGAGTAAGACTTGGATATCAGCACCCCTACGCCTGGGTGGAAAGAAAGGAGAAAGCGGAGAGTACGAACAAGAATGATCCCAGCTTTTGCACTCAACCCGCCGCCATCATGTTCATCGATTTCTTCATCCGAATCCCCACCACCCTCTTCCTCATCTCGATCTCGACCACGACGAGACCGACCCACGAGCACCGCATCCTCGTCCACTTCTTCATCCTCCTCCTCCTCCTCCTGATCAAGATACTGCGGCACCACAGGAGTCACATTCGGCGAACTGACAACCGCCTCTCCGAGCCCCAACAAAGCCTTCCTCCTCGCATCTCTCTCCTTCCGCGCGCGCACTTCGTCGTCCGATTCAGCACTATCGTCATCAGAATCAGATGCATCGCCTGGGACAAACGTGTTTTCGTCTGCATTCGGTCGATGGCGGTTTTCTTGGTCGGAGTCGTAATGATCTCTCGATCCTCTGCTCAAGAGAGCCAGCTCCCTTCGACTTTCGGAACTTCGTCGTCTGTGCATTGATAACCGCGAGCGCGTATCGACTAGACGAATACCTCCCGCTTCGTCCGAACCGCCTGAAGCAGGTTCGGTTAGTATGGCTTCGCCGAGCTGCGTAATTTTGGTCAGAACAGATATGAGGATGAAGAAAGTGGCCGTATATACCAATGCGAAGGGAGCCCACTGAGCGATAGCCAAGGAAAAGCCGGATATTGTAATGAGTATGGATGCCCCCGCTACAGACGAAGTAAAACTGTAAAAGAAAAGGTGAGAATTAAGAAGCCTGGGATAGAGCTCATCAAGGTGCTTACAAAGTGGCGAGCATGGCAGCTGCGAGTACACCTTGACTGACGGCCCAAAGACTGACAAGATGGACCTTAAGCATCTCCGGGATAGCAAGGTTGCGCCACCAAGGTCCTGTTGGAATGGTGTGACCACTATGTTGCCGCTCCTGTTTCCTCCTGAGAGAGCTTGGGGATGACTCCGCCACAAAGAAGGGGAGGAAGACATTCATAAAGAAAGCGAGCAAAGATGAATAAAACAGGGCGCGGGATCCGATGCGAGTCGCATCCGAATCAAGCTTAGCTAATGTGTCTTCAGATATATCTGACGGAGGAATGATTATGGCAGAAGCGAAAAAGGCCTGTTTATAGAGGTCTCCGATGTATAATGTTGAGTAGAAAAGGATGGGGAACCAGGCTATCCAAGCACTGAGGAAAGAGTTAGAAGCGTAAGCAAAAGCCAGAAGGTGGACTGCTTACAAGAACTGGATGAGGAACTGGAAACGAGTTTAGAAGTTATGAGTGTAAGGGATGGGAAGCACATACTATTTGTCGGATTACTCTAGGAAGAGACCACATATTTTCAAACATTGCCTTGACTTCAGCCGTGAAGGACTTTGCAAGGGGACTGTTAAGCGATACTTGAGTAACCTAGAAACCATATTTCAAATACAGACTCACCCACCGGCTCCAGACGCGGTGCTTTTGAGAAGGACGCGTTCCTGCACGCTTGCTGCCATAACGGTATGGCTCCCTAGTAGAATAAGGCTAGTCACGACGGATAGAATCTGGAGCTCAGTGTGACCGAAGATGGGTAGTATTGAAGGAAGATCGAGATTTCCACTGAACGGTGTCATTAGAATGCTATACAGACTGAAATTTGATATGAGCACGTACGCAAAATACCCTACTACGTTTCCAAACACACCCATTCGAGCTGCCCAGGCATTTCCAGCAGGTTGAAGGGTTGAAGGTAAGATATCGACCAAGAGCGCACGATCAACGGCCATAACTGCGACAATGTGAGTATTATGTTCTGCGGACTCAACAAGCAAGGAATAACACCTGCGTTGACGCTAAAATCTATGAGAAAGACTGATAAAACAGCGAGCCATAATGTAAAGCCGAGCTGAAAGAAGATTGAGGTCAATGTAAAGGTGATTGCTTCTCAGTTCGTCACGTACACGAGATGTAAAAATCCCCGCTACTTCCTTCGTCCACCCAAGCAGCATAATGGCAAAAACACACAATATTGTTCCAACAATCATATACGGCCTCCTTCTTCCCCACCTTGACGTGTTTGAATCGGCCAAGATGCCAATCAAGGGTTGCATAACAAGTCCGGAAAGTGGGCCAGCAACGAAAACTACGGCCATTGAAGATTTCGACAGACCGAGCGAGATAAGATACGGAGATGCGTAAGCCATTTCGACCGACCAAAGAATGGAAATTCCAAATAACCCGACGGTCAAAGCGGGCATATGCAGCCACGAGGGACCGCGAACGTAAGAAACCCCAGAAAATCGGCTTGCATCGTTGACGTGGGGTCCACCATCAATCACAGCAAAGCCACCACCAGTCATACCGGAAAGCTGGACTTACTAATGGTCCAGGAAATTCTGTTCGTTGTAAGAGTGAAAGTTTGAAAAGTTCAGTGACACCGTGGCAGCTATTACACTGAATCACATGACCTGACGCGGTCAAAGCTGTACTTCGCACGTCGCGCATTACCAATTCGAGAATTTCTTTTTTTTGATATCCTCTTTTATTTCCCGCTGTCCCGACGGATATGGTATGCACTACACTACAAATATAGACCTCGGGCTTGAAATGACCATGAAAACTGTTTAAAGGTGAAAATCTGCCATATACTGCACCATCGCCATGACGCCGTCTGTCTTCCACATGCGGAATTGAAAGATTTTTGAGGAAAAACTAAGCATTCAAATTGATTTTTATCGACGTCCAGTTGAATGGAGACCGATTTTGATGAACGTGCAGAAAGTATGAAGCTAGAACGAGACTTTAATGAATCCGTTTGAAATTTGGGACATGCAGCGGAAAATGAGTGCGTTGTGATAGAATTGAGCCTATACCATTGGCGATCCTAAAGCGCTGTAATACAGTCGGAGGATGGTCAAGATGTTGGGCGCTTATGATAACGCGCTGGTCAAACGAGTGCCTAATGTCAACCTAATGTGTACTCGTTTGTGGCTTGCTCGCAATCATTTTCTACGTGGCATTAGAAAAGCTACGAAAACGTTGTTCGAACGAATTTGATATAAAAACAATCATTATAGGGTTACCATAAAAAGTGGAAAACTTGTCCATTGGCTCGCTCTGTCGTAGCCATACCGTACCGTACCGTACTGGCAGCTATACTGTTCATCTCCGCTCAGGCTTCTCCTTGTTGTTCGAATCCATTGATAGGACTGTTTAGTATTAGGTCTATTTCGACAATCATGAAGGTCGGAGATATTCCCTGATGCACATTAAAACTATTCAGAGGCGATGCAAAACCAGCAAGCATAGCCGCACCATCATTTCAGCTAATATTGGCGCCACAAAATCGGGGTCCGTTCCCACTCCGATGGCTTCCCCATATGTAGCAACGATTGCGATAGAGTACAGCAGACATGAACCCGTACTAGAGCCGTCAGAAGCAGGATGAGATATTGCAGTAAAGACGGGAAGAATTGCACCTCACATCAGCTTGATTAGATTCTTGTTGTTGACGTGTTCGGAGGAAGGGAGATACTTGTTGGTAATTTGAGTACGTTGTCGAACTCTGTAAACTGATTCGCTGATAGTGAGTATGTTTGCAAAGAAAGGTGGAATTAGTCATACCTATAAGGCCAGTCAAGATCAGATTGGTAAACAACGTACAGCCGGCGAATACTTCGATTCCTATTTTTGAATCGTTCAGCATCGTGTCTGCGGCGAGGAAATCTGTGTTTGTGGCTCCTTTGCTAGCAAGTACGAGTGAATATAGGCCGGCAACTGTGGACACATAGTCAAGACATTTTTTTCTCCTGTACTTTTCCAATATACCGATGCTGGATACCAATAGAACAAACGGTCCAATGACGATGACCACCCGACGATCCCAGAGAGTGTAGGCACGGTACAGCTACGGAAATTTAATCTTTGAGGCAACGATCGCTGGAGCGAATGTACTTACCAGAACGATGTCAGCCATGGTGCTGGAAATCACAACTTTTAAATCAACCAGCCTTTAATAGAATGAGTATAAGAGCACCTGGCAACAATAAACACCGTAGCAGCGGCGAGACTGGGCGAAACAAGTAACAGGTGAGATTAGCAATCGAGTTACTATAGAAAGCGACTGACTTAAAATAAGCAAAAGCGAAGTAATGAGCATCCGGCTCAGTGAAAGAGATTATCCCAGATACGAGATCCGTCAGTGTCTGAGACCTCAGTAGTTCATACAGAGTTATCGTGGATAGTATAACGTGAAGACTGATGAGAATAAAGAGAGCTGGGATGAATATCCTAGAAAATATCGGACGACGACAGCTATTCCCAAGTCGACTTCGACTATCACGAATTTGCAGTTGAATATAAATGCAAAACAAAAACGAATAAAGACCTGAAATCAAAATTTCTCCGTCAGGCATGAAGATTGCATATTCACAATTTCTACTGGCCATAGAGAAAGAATATCGCCTACAGAAGATTTGAACGCGAACCAGTGAGACTAGGCTGTCCTGGAATAAGAGGAATAATGCAACTTACTATCGTAGAGGGCAAGATTTCACCCGCTAAAAAGTCGACGTACTTACTGTCTGGCAACAGATCCGTTGACATAGAGGCTAGAAAGGAAAAAGTTGCGTGGTACAACTACAGCTCAGCTTAAATATAGGTGTTCAACCGCCCATCTGGATCATCACCATCATGAGCTTTCTATGTACTTGACGTGTGAAAGAGTCCTGAAGGATGGATATGCATTCAAAAACAAAGGAAAGATCCGAAAATAGAGACTGAAAGAGATGGGAAAAAAATTTTGATGAAATTAAAGAATCGAGAAATAAGCGCTGTTGACCATCTATCAAAGAATCGAGAAATAAGCGCTATTGACCATCTATGATGGACGATTCGGTTACTAAGACAGGACCGATACGGCATAAGCGCCCGTGAAAATCCAAACATAAGGACGAGTTTCCTCCATTTCATTTCGGACTCGTAACACGCTGTGGGTAGAAAGTGACCTGCTAAATCCGTTTGCCAATGGCCATTGTGTGTTGACCAACGGTTCCATCCATGAGTTCAACTCCTGCCACGCATTTGGTATGACTATCATCATGATTAGAGTGAGTTGATGAATTTTCGCCAGTTCGGATCTTGTCAAGGATTGAGAGAATCTGCATCGTGCTTTTCGGAGCGTTTGCTGACAACGGCTATTTTGGGAAAGCGTGTGTGTGTCAAAATCTGAATCGGCGACACAACATTTCACACGTGGAAAGATACCCCTGCCTAATTCGGATGCATGCTTACAGTGGACTTTTATCGAACGTCTTATTTTTTCTTCAGTTCTTTGCTCTAATTCATATGCATATGTAAATCTCTGAGATATCAGAGCTTTGAGAGCAAGCTCGATAAGGTTCCCGGGTCTAAGTTCATTGAAAGTGCTCATTGGGCATCTATGGCGTGGTACGAATTAGGAAGGGGGGGTCTTTCCATGTGTGAAATGTCGTGTCGCCGATTCAGATCGGGCTCACCTCTTGGAGGGAGTGGTAGGTGCAGGACCGGAAGAATGATTATCCAAACTAGACTCATACTAGGGTCTCCAATTCTCGCTTCTGGTAGACCACGGACACGTATCACCATTAAAATGCGAGATCTAAATGAGAATCAACAAAAAAATACATAGATTCGAGAGCGCTTGGCACATCGTTTCCTTTACAGGTAGTTATAAGGAAGAAATCTTTCTCCGTGGTGGCAGTTTCAAGTAGAGATGGATGCTTACTCGAGTACATACAATTCGATACAGGAGAATCATCATGCACTCATACATATCTGGGCTACCCAAAGCCTCTTCTGAACCCAGCGATCGTCGAGTGGCGAGCCTTGACAGTAATCATCGTGTAAGCTCCTTCCAGTCTATCGTCTTGCGACTCACTGACTTATTCAATTCTCGATCAGAATTCTGTCCGAATCCAGATCCTCTGCCATAAGAGAGGCGAATATCTCTTCCAGCCAAGGAAGAAAACAATGGAGTTAAATAGTAGCCTCTAAGAAAAGATCGGAAATGCACTGTGTCTGAAGCCAAAATCAAGTTTGAGATGATAGCATTGGATTGGACGATGCTGGCTCCGTGGATGGTACACTTTTTTTGGCAGTGTGTAATCAGTATTCAACGGCGTGACTATAATAAAGATGAATTGCAACATTTGCACAGCTTCAAAGCGCTTGTACAGGTCCAATATACCCTTTTGGTTTAGCTTATGGGCGTCACTGACAGTCTTCTGGAAGCCATGTTCTATTTGATTATCATAGCAAAAACCATCGTAACCCTTGATAATCTTTTGGTAAGGATCTGTTCAATCAGCAGGTACTAAAAATCAATGTAGAAACTGAACGGAAGCACTGTGCCAGAAGCTAAACTCTTGTTGTTGAAAAACGTGATGGGAAGTTGGTCGAAATGGATGGGCCAGTCCTGACCACCTTCTAGCGACTTCAGCACGCCGACAAAGTCACCTTCTCGATGGACATTATCTCGAAGAAGTGGCCGAGAGAAGTGGCCGAGAGAGGGAGCCACCCCCAGTTAATGCTGGAAAATTTTATAAAGGTATTGGCGGTCCTCTCAGCGCCTCCTCGCACCCGCCCCTAAGATTAATTCGCATGATCATCCCAGAACAAATACGATATTTTAAGACCGTGGGGTATCGCTCTTAAGAATACGAAAAGACCAATTTGTGGGGTAGAGAGTAGGCCCAGAATCAGGATCCCCGAGAAGCTTGATCAAATCCTTGTAACCAAGGGGGTTCAAACCTTTGTCTAGGGCTTCACGATACTCTGCGAGAGCATCCTCACCTTTCCAGGCTACATCACCCCAAGACGAAAGTCAGGGCCGTAAGTGTCCCAGGTGTATTTGAGCAAGTCTATGACAGCTGAGGTGTTATCTTGGCCCCGCCTGCTCGTATTTGAAGTGGGAAGGCAAGTATCATAGAAAGCGAAACATTTATACAGTCAACGCTTCTTCGAAACTAGAAATTTTGGGAATGATCATTTTCAGGAGATCTCGCCAAGATGGGAAATAAAGCCCTGGGCTAGCTACCATTAAACAGTCACGAATTCGTTCGTGATGCGGACCATTAATTAGACTTATAACCCTTGAATAGTCGCGTAAGATCCAAATTTCCCCGGTCTCATCGAGAAGAGGATGGCTCGGTCATTGAAGCTGCTCTCCCCAATGTTGCAACCAAATCTTCTGAAATTCGTCCATCGCCTCAAATGAGAGTTGTAAAGCTGGATAGTTCGGGTGTTGCACTGGCATTCTCAAGTTGGTTAAAGACCAAGACTGGTGGTTTAACGTTTAGCGCTTAGGCCTGTCAGGCACGGATTATTAGTAGACGCCCAAACATCCGCACACCCTTTTCCGTCGCTGTCCAGATTCAACAGACACCGCTCGACCAATTCGGGCACTATTCCTGAAAATAGCCTGTGTAGCACTCAATTTGTACTAGACTTTCTCATATATTGACAATTTTATAAATGAATAACTACATTATCTGACCTGTTCTCTGAGTGATCCCGCTGATAATTTGAACCCAGTACCAAGTCACTGCAACCAGGCCTACAGTTTACTCTGGCTTTTGTGTACCGGATTAAATGGCCAAGAACCAGGTGCCAATGACTTGGTAGAAAATGAGCATATTGAACCATCAAATGGTATGTCCTAACTTGGTCAAAGGCTCATTCTAAACCATACACTTGTTAAGGTTCGCTGTTCCATTTACCCCTAGCGGTCATTCGTAGTTACTTCATATGGTACTTACTTACTTAATATGTTTCCGATCGTAGTTACCGTTCATTCTTTAGTGCGACTCCCTTTCCTTTCTTTTCTTCACCTCATACGTCCACCTTCTACTTTACTAGTACAGGACTACCACCTTCATTGTGAGTATATGACTATATATCGCATATATCAGGCATTTCACTAACTTACCTAGTATATATTCTTTTATATTACCTCTAGGTATTTACACTCGTTATCGCCATATACCTTTGTTTATATATTCTTTTATATTACCTCTAGCTCGCCCTGTGCCTCCAAAGTCCGACTGTAATATGGGGCCCATAACCTGTTGAGCGCAGTATTACGGTTGGACTTTGGAGGCACAGGGCGAGCTAGAGGTAAT
>KN834787.1:187318-217159 GCA_000827265.1 Collybiopsis luxurians FD-317 M1 | reverse complement strand
ACCTCTAGCTCGCCCTGTGCCTCCAAAGTCCGACTGTAATATGGGGCCCATAACCTGTTGAGCGCAGTATTACGGTTGGACTTTGGAGGCACAGGGCGAGCTAGAGGTAATATAAAAGAATATATAAACAAAGGTATATGGCGATAACGAGTGTAAATACCTAGAGGTAATATAAAAGAATATATACTAGGTAAGTTAGTGAAATGCCTGATATATGTGATATATAGTCATATACTCACAATGAAGGTGGTAGTCCTGTACTAGTAAAGTAGAAGGTGGATGTATGAGGTGAAGAAAAGAAAGGAAAGGGAGTCGCACTAAAGAATGAACGGTAACTACAATCGGAAACATATTAAGTAAGTAAGTACCATATGAAGTAACTACAAATGACTGTTAGGGGTAAATGGAACAGCGAACCTTAACACTCCCCCTCGCTGTGGACTCAGAGGACTCCCATGACTTGATGAAAGTGCATGAATTTGACGCGCGTGAGGGACTTGGTCATGCAATCTGCAACCATATGGTCAGTTGCAATATAGACAATCTTGATGTCTCCTCACTCGGTGGATTGGCGGACATAATGGAAATGGATATCGATGTGTTTAGTGTGCATATGGAATGTGGTGTCAGAAGCCAGTCAGATAGCGCTCTGGTTGTTGCAATAGAGAGTGGTGGGAGTTTGAACAGTAACAGGACTGAGCTCAAGGATAAGTTTACAGCACCAAACCAGGTCTTTGGCTGCATGTGTCAGAGCCACGTACTTGGATTCAGTTGTAGAAACTGTAATGAGGTCCTGCTTCTTTGAGCTCCAAGATACAACTCCTTTGCTGAAATAGACAACATAACCACTAACCGATTTACGGTCCAAGTCCAAAGTGAAATCAGCATTGGAATATCCTTCAAAATTGAGATCTTTGCCTCCAAGTTCTAGTCCCTTGTCGATAGTACCAAGAATATAATGAACAACACATTTGAGAGCCTTGTAGTGGGTAGAATTAGGAGTGGCCATATAGTGAGAAAGTACAGAGACAGAGAAGGTGATATCGGGCCTGGTGCTGTCCGACAAATAGATTAGAGATCCAATGCCCATCCTGTACATGGCGGCGTCTGCTGTTGAAAGTAATTCAGAGGAGACAGCGGTGGAACCAGGAGTTAGGTCGATGCCCAGTTCCAGTGGCGTTGCAACTGGATTCACCTTGCTAACTCCCATTCTGTCAATTATAGTTTGACAGTAGGCTTTTGCGCTAGCGTTATAACTCTGCAGTTGTAGTCGCATGCAATGGTCATCCCCAGGAGCCAACCTATGCTCCCAAGTTCAGTGATATTGATTCTACCTCGATACTCTCTTATGAATCCCCTCAAGGTCTTCTGGCAGTCAGCGACTATGGAGAAGTCATCCATAGCTACGCCTAGAATGGTATAGGTCTCCCCTTGAAGGTTGAAGAAGATACACAGGTCAGCGGAGCTAACCTTAAACTTCATTGCTTCAATGAGGATCCCCCAATTTTTATCATACCATTCCTTCGCACCTTGGCAGCTTCCATACAAAGGATGTTTGAGATGGCATACGGGATTTTTAATGCGAGTGATTTCAGATTTGGGAGCATAGAAGTTGAGGAGGAATGGAGGGAGTTCCATATAGATTGTGTGGTGGAGGTCGGCTTGCAGGTAAGCACTTTTGATGTTGATTTGTTTGATATACGCTCCCTTTGACTAGAGAATGTCAGTCAGGAGTGAAGTGGCTGCTTGCACCTGTGTCAATTATCTTTCCATGCTCTGAGGTTCCAGGATTCACCTGGAGTGCAATGTGGGATTGTGTCTGTATGTCGGGGGAGCTGGTGTCAAAGGTGAGGAAAGAATAATTGCCATTGTCATGGTCGTTTACTGAATGCAACTCTTCGACAGTGAATGCATAATTATTTATCTGAGGCTCTTCTGCAACATTTGCAGACTTCGCCTTGTTTGATTTAGATTGTTTCTTTTGCCATGGGGCTTGACCCTCGCGTCTGCCTCCCTTTTCATAACACATCTCTGCGATATGACCTTTCTTATTGCAGTTCGAGCAGTGAAGACTCGACTTGTCCACTTGCGGACTGTTAGGCGCAGGGTTCTAGAATAAGAAATAATATATAAATGAAGGGCAGTAGGTTGGTATTGTACTCGAAGAGAGGGTAAAGAAAAGAAATAGGAGAAAGCCAAATAAGTAGTTACATGGTAACTAAAGATCAGAAACATATTAAGTAAGTGATTACTAGATATAGTAAGTAGAATGTCCATTAGGGGTGTGAGCAGCATATACCTCAACACTCCCCCTCACTGTGCACTTACTCAACACCCATAGCTTTGCAGAAATGGATGAATTGGATGCAACTGAGTGATTTGGTCATGCAGTCAGTGACCATTTGATCTGTAGGAATATAAACAACATCAATTTTGTGTCGTTCAACATTTTTGCAAATGGATTGAAAGCAAATATTGATATGTTTGGTACACATATGGAAAGTAGCGTTGGAGCTAAGACAAATGGTGCTTTGATTGTCACAGTAAAGAGTAGTGGGTCCCTGGACAAGAGAGGGAATGAGTTTGCATAGGAGTTTGCGGCACCACAGGATTTCTTTTGTGGCGTGACTCAAGGCAATGTATTCAGACTCTGTTGTCAATTGAGTAATGAGATCCTGCTTCTTGGAGGACCACAAGACAATGCCTTGGCCGGAAAAGAAAATGTAGCCACTGACAGACTTACGATCTAAGTCGGAAGCAAAATTGGTGTCTGAATAGGCTTCTACAGTGAGTTTTTTGCCTCCCAACTCTAATCCCATATCAAGCATTCTGAGAATGTAACGAACAACATGTTTTAGGGCCTTCATGTGTGTGGATGTTGGACTTGACATATAGCGGGAAAGGACAGATACTGAAAAGGTGATATCAGGACAAGAGCTGTCAGAAAGGTAAATTAGAGAGCCCACTCCCATTCTGTACTGAGCCATGTCCTCGGTTGACAGCATTTTGGCTGAAATGCCTGCAGATCCAGGAGTGAGGTCGATGCCCAGTTCCAAAGGAGTGGAAACAGGATTCGCATCAGTAAGTCCCATTCTTTCAATTATAGTTTGCATATAGGCTTTTTGAGCTAACCTGATTGTTCGGCATTCATAGTCCCGAGTTACTGTCATTTCCAGCAGCCAACTGATGCTTCCGAGCTCAGTTATATTAATCCTTCCTTGATACTCAACCACAAATCCCCTCGATGTTGCCCTACAGTCTGCAACTATGGAAAAGTTGTCAGTGGCAACTCCCAGTGAAACATACATCTTCCCATCTTTCTTGTGGAACATGCATGGATCGGCCGTACTGGTTTTGAACTTCATGGTGTCGACGAGGATGCTGCAATTCTTGTTGTACCATTCCTTGGCACCTTGATGGCTTCCGTACAGTGGACATTTGAGTTGGCAAACTGGATTTTTGATGTGGGAGATGTCGGACTTAGGGGGGTAGTAGTCAATGAGGAATGGGGGAAGGTCCATATATATGGTGTGGTGAAGATCAGCTTGAAGGTAGGTGCTTTCTATGTCGATTTGTTCAATGAAGGCACCTTTTGATGCTCCGTATGCAAATAGGATTCGAAGGGAAGATTTGCGAACAACGGGGGCAAAGGCTTTGTCGAAGTCGATGCCAAACACTTGGCTGTAACTGCTGACACAAATCCGAGCTTTATACTTCGAAATATTGCCATCTGGTCTGAGCTTCTGATGTAGAGCCACAACGCATTTAGCAACATTGGTGCCGTCATGCAGTCTCTCAACTATATCAAAGGTTTGGTAAGTTTTGAGGTGATCGATTTTGTTTTTGTATGCCTCAGCCCAAGCATCTTTTTCAGGACCAGATAGAGCTTGAGCAATAGTGGAGGGAGTGCCGTTGACTGCTGCAAATGCAAGTTCAGCAAGTTTATTGGAGATGAGGTCCTCGTTGTTGTCTTGTTCGGTTTCGGCTAGAAGGGCTTCAAATGCTTCATTGAATTCAGCTAGTCCTGCGGTCCTGCCAGCCACAAGGTTCTTGTAATAGCTGGGAGGAGGTTGTTGTCTAGTGGCACAAGTTTCGGGAGATGGATCAGGGACAGAAGATTGAGGTGGTAAGTCATTTTTGTCAACAACTGGGCTGGAAGTTTTGAGTTCATCCCTTTGCTCCCCCTCAGACCCAGGAGTATCAAAAATGATATTTCCCAGATTGTGCTTCTCATCACGCTCAACACTAACAATGTGTCGACTCAGCCAATAGATGCGAACTGCTTTAGATTTGCAGTCGAATCCAACAAACTTGCCTTCTTTTCCTCACTCCACATCCAACTTGTTGGTGTCGAGATCATGAATAGTCAATGGTGCACCCCAGGCTATCAATTCCCAAAAAGTAGGTTTCATTCTGTGAATGATTTCGAAAGCTGATTTATCTCTGCTGAATGCTGGAATGCGGTTCCGAATCCAAATGGCATGGTTGATAGCTTTGGCCCACAGAAATTTGGGGAGTTTCGAGGTGGCCAACAGGGCACGAGCATTGGCAAGACAGATGCCAATAACTCATTTGGCAAGGCCATAGAATTGATTAGCGGATGGCCTTCCCGAAGTGGAATATACCACTGAATGCCCCTATTGCGATGTGTGCATTAAAGCTAAAGCTGTACAAAGGCCATTTCCAAAAGAGAGTCAAATGGAGTATAGTTCTTATGGTGACAAAGTGGTGACTGACCTATGGGGTCCTGCAAGTGTACAAAGTCTAGGCCATGCTCAATATTTCCAACCTATTGTCAATGCTTTCAGTCACAAAATCATACCATACTTCCTAAAGGCAAAGTCCGATGCATTCGGGAGTTACGAGGAATACGAGGCATTTGTGAAAAATCACAGAGGTGTTATGTCTATCAAGATATTAGGCTCTGACCGAGGCGGTGAGTTCATGAGTGAACTGTTCAAGACTCACCTTGCTAAGGCTGGGACCATTTGCCACCTCAATGTTCACGACTCTTCCAAATCGAATGGCCTTGCCGAATGAGTTATTGGCATCTGTCTTGCCGATGCTTGTGCCCTGTTGGCCGCCTCGAAACTCCCCAAATTTCTATGGGCCAAAGCTATCAACCATGCCGTTTGGATTCAGAACTGCATTCCAGCATTTGGCAGAGATAAATCAGCTTTCAAAATTGTTCACAGAATGAAACCTACTTTTTGGGAATTGATAGCCTGGGGTGCACCGTTGACTATTTGTGATCTCAATGCCGACAAGTTGGATGTGGAGCGAGGAAAAGAAGGCAAGTTCATTGGATTCAACTGCGAATCTAAAGCAGTTTGCGTCTATTGGCCGAGTCAACACATTGTTAGCATTGAGCGTGATGAGAAGCACGATCCGGGAAATATCATTTTCAATACTCCTGGGTCTGAGGGGGAGCAAAGGGATGAACTTGAAACTTCCAGCCCAGTTGTTGACAAAAATGACTTACCACCTCAATCTTCTGTCCCCAATCCATCTCCTGAAACTTGCGCCACTAGACAACAACCTCCTCCCGGCTATTACAAGAACCTTGTGGCTGGCAGGACCGCAGGACTAGCTGAATTCAATGAAGCGTTTGAAGCCCTTCTAGCTGAAACTGAACAAGACGACGACAAGGACCTCATCTCCAATAAACTTGCTGAACTTGCATTTGCAGCAGTCAACGGCACTCCCTCCACTATTGCTCAAGCTCTATCCGGTCCTGAAAAAGACGCTTGGGCTGAGGCATACAAAAACAAAATTGATCGCCTCAAAACTTACCAAACCTTTGATATAGTTGAGAGACTGCGCGACAGCACCAATGTCGCTAAATGCGTTGTGGCTCTATGTCAGAAGCTCAGACCAGATGGCAATATTTCAAAGTATAAAGCTCAGATTTGTATCGGCAGTTACAGCCAAGTGTTTGGCATTGACTTCGACAAAACCTTCACCCCTGTTGTTCGCAAATCTTCCCTTTGAATCCTATTTGCATACGGAGCATCAAAAGGTGCCTTCATCGAACAAATTGATGTAGAAAGTGCCTACCTTCAAGCTGATCTTCACCACACCATATATATGGACCTTCCCCCATTCCTCATTGACTACTACTCCCCTAAGTCCGACATCTCCCGCATCAAAAATCCAGTTTGCCAACTCAAATGTCCACTGTATGGAAGCCGTCAAGGTGCCAAGGAATGGTACGACAAGAATTGCAGCATCCTCGTCAACACCATGAAGTTCAAAACCAGTACGGCCGATCCATGCATGTTCCACAAGAAAGATGGGAAGATGTATGTTTCACTGGGAGTTGCCACTGACAACTTTTCCATAGTCGCGGACTGTAGGATGACGTCGAGGGGATTTGTGGTTGAGTATCAAGGAAGGATTAATATAACTGAGCTCGGAAGCATCAGTTGGCTGCTGGGAATGACAGTAACTTGGGACTATGAATGCTGAACAATCAGGTTAGCTCAAAAATCCTATATGCAAACTATAATTGAAAGAATGGGACTTACTGATGCGAATCCTGTTTCTACTCCTTTGGAACTGGGCATCAACCTCACTCCTGGATCTGCAGGCATTTCAGCCGAAATGCTGTCAACCGAGGATGCAGCTCAGTACAGAATGGGAGTGGGCTCTCTAATTTACCTTTCTGACAGCTCTCGTCCTTATATCACCTTTTCAGTATCTGTCCTTTCCTGCTATATGTCAAGTCCAACATCCACACACATGAAGGCCCTAAAACATGTTGTTTGTTACGTTCTCGGAATGCTCAATATGGGATTAGAGTTGGGAGGCAAAAAACTCACTGTAGAAGCCTATTCGGACACTGATTTTGCTTCTGACTTAGATCGTAAGTCTGTCAGCGGCTATGTTTTCTTTTTCAGCCAAGGCATTGTCTCGTGGTCCTCCAAGAAGCAGGATCTCATTACTCAATTGACAACAGAGTCTGAATACATTGCCTTGAGTCATGCCACAAAAGAAATCCTGTGGTGCTGCAAACTCCTATGCGAACTTGTTCCCTCTCTTGTCCAGGGACCCACTACTCTTTACTGTGACAATCAAAGCACCATTCGTCTTAGCTCTGACGCTACTTTCCATATGCGTACCAAACATATTGATATTCGCTTTCAATCCATTCGCGAAAATGTTGAACGATGCGAAATTGATATTGTTTATATTCCTACGGATCAAATGGTCGCTGACTGCATGACCAAATCACTCAGTCGCATCCGATTCATCCATTTCCACAAAGCTATGGGTGTTGAGTAAGTGCACAGCGAGGGGGAGTGTTGAGGTATATGCTGCTCACACCCCTAACAGACGTTCTACTTACTATATCTAGTAATCACTTACTTAATATGTTTCCAATCTTTAGTTACCGTGTAACTACTTATTTGGCTTTCTCCTATTTCTTTTCTTTACCCTCTCTTCTTTACTCTATGAGTACAATACTGACCTACTGCCCTTCATTTATATATTATTTCTTATTCTAGAACCTTGCGCCTAACAGTCTGCAAGTGGACAAGTCGAGTCTTCAGTGCTCAAACTGCAATAAGAAAGGTCATATTGTGGAAATGTGTTATGGAAAGGGAGGCGGACATGAGGGTCAAGCCCCATGGCAAAAGAAACAATCTAAATCAAACAAGGCGAAGTCTGCAAATGTTGCAGAAGAGCCTCAGATAGATAATTACGTGTTCACTGTTGAAGAGTTGCATTCAGTAAATGACTACAACAATGGCAATTATTCTTTCCTCACCTTCGATGCCAGCTCCTCCGACATACAGACACAATCCTACATTGCGCTCCAGGCAAATCCTGGAACCTCAGAGCACGGAAAGATAATTGACACAGGTGCAAGCAGCCACTTCACTCCTGACTGACATTCTCTAGTCAAAGGGAGCGTATATTGAACAAATTGATGTCAAAAGTGCTTACCTGCAAGCCGACCTCCACCACACAATCTATATGGAACTCCCTCCATTCCTCCTCGACTTCTACACTCCCAAATCCGAAATCACTTGCATTAAAAATCCCATATGCCGTCTCAAATGTCCTTTGTATGGAAGCTGCCAAGGTGCGAAGGAATGGTATGATAAAAATTGGGGGATCCTCATTGAAGCAATGAAGTTTAAGGTTAGCTCTGCTGACCCATGTATCTTCTTCAACCTTCAAGGGGAGACCTATACCATTCTAGGCATAGCTACGGATGACTTCTCCATAGTCGCTGACTGCCAGAAGACCTTGAGGGGATTCATAAGAGAGTATCGAGGTAGAATCAATATCACCGAACTTGGGAGCATAGGTTGGCTCCTGGGGATGACCGTTGCATGCGACTACAACCGCAGAGTTATAACGCTAGTGCAAAAAGCCTACTGTCAAACTATAATTGACAGAATGGGACTTAGTGAGGTGAATCCAGTTGCAACGCCGCTGGAACTGGGCATCAACCTAACTCCTGGTTCCACCGCTGTCTCCTCTGAATTACTTTCAACAGCAGACGCCGCCATGTACAGGATGGGCATTGGATCTCTAATCTATTTGTCAGACAGCACCAGGCCTGATATCACCTTCTCTGTCTCTGTACTTTCTCGCTATATGGCCACTCCTAATTCTACCCACTACAAGGCTCTCAAATGTGTTGTTCATTATATTCTTGGTACTATCGACAAGGGACTAGAACTTGGAGGCAAAGATCTCAATTTTGAAGGATATTCTGATGCTGATTTTGCTTCGGACTTGGACCATAAATCGGTTAGTGGTTATGTTGTCTATTTCGGCAAAGGAGTTGTATCTTGGAGCTTAAAGAAGCAGGACCTCGTTACAGTTTCTACAACTGAATCTGGGTACATGGCTCTGACACATGCAGCCAAAGACCTGGTTTGGTGCCATAAACTTATCCTTGAGCTCAGTCCTGTTACCATTCAAACTCCCACCACTCTCTATTGCGACAACCAGAGCGCTATCTGACTGGCTTCTGATGCCACATTCCATATGCACATTAAACACATCGATATCCATTTCCATTATGTCCGCCAATCTGCCAAGCGAGGAGACATCAAGATTGTCTATATTGCAACTGACCATATGGTTGCAGATTGCATGACCAAGTCCCTCACGTGCATCAAATTCACGCACTTTTGTTGAGTCATGGGAGTCCTCTGAGTCCACAGCGAGGGGGAGTGTTAAGGTTCGCTGTTCCATTTACCCCTAACAGTCATTCATAGTTACTTCATATGGTACTTACTTACTTAATATGTTTCTGATTGTAGTTACCGTTCATTCTTTAGTGCGACTCCCTTTCCTTTCTTTTCTTCACCTCATACATCCACCTTCTACTTTACTAGTACAGGACTACCACCTTCGTTGTGAGTATATGACTCTATATCGCATATATCAGGCATTTCACTAACTTACCTAATATATATTCTTTTATATTACCTCTAGGTATTTACACTTGTTATCGCCATATACCTTTGTTTATATATTCTTTTATATTACCTCTAGCTTGCCCTGTGCCTCCAAAGTCTGATCGTAATACTGCGCTCAACAACACTGGTTTATTTTTTGAGTGACTTTAACCCAGCATGCATCACACAGTGTTGGTCCAGCCTCACCATTTTTTACGGGGAGACAAGATATATTGTTACAACTTGCAGGCTATTTTACCCTAAATACTTCATCAACTGGTGCTCATGAAAGGAAAATATTTGTCCTTTATGGCTTGGGTAGAGCTGGAAAAACTCAAATAGCATTAAAATTTATACAGAGATTCAGAACATGGTATATCAGTGTATAAATAACAAGATTGTTCTTTCTATATTGATCAAATCTTTTTTCATACAGGTTTACTAGATGTTATGCAATTGCAGCAAGTGTCAGCTATTTATTAGCACTGGTCCAAGCACTAGAAGCTCATATGGACCTTGCGTGGTTTTAGGTTCTACTATATAAGCATTTTTCCTTTGCTACCCTCCTTTTCCCTTAACCATTTGCCTTCACTATCACACTGTACATACTTGTACTAGCCACAAGGACCAAATGTTGATTTATTCTTGCTTCTTTTGCCCTCTCAAAAATCTCAACACAAATGGTTGGCCTCACTAGTGGAAGCATGCTCATGTGCTTTCCCAATTCACAGTCCACACTATGTCATTCCCTCATGTCACTCTACCTCATTAGCTTAGGGTATATAAGGACATGTAGCTTATATCAATGACCCCCAGTTCCTTACATCCCTCTTTCCTCTTGACCACCACCATTCCCCATTTTCATATCTGCATATAGAGATGTTTTGCCTGTTCACTTGTGTGATTGTGAGTCCAACCACACTTTCTCCCTCACTTCTCTTAGTGTTGCACACCCTGCGTACTTCCACTTTTTTTTGAACCTTGCTCTATGTCTAACCTGTTGCCTGCGCCCTCAACATACACCATACATATCCCCTGTGCATTGCACCACTGTCCCTTACCTCCCTCCCCCTACTGTATTTGCACTCAGTCCCACCCTCATTGATTCCCATTTGCACCCTTCTTGCCTGACTCCTGTTCTCTTCTTATCTTCCTTCCATTGTTTAATAATCTGTCACCCACCTTCCTCACCTCTTAAATCTATCATTTTTTTTTTTACCTCACTGACAATACTGTTGACATTTAATTTAATCTTTTCCCATGTCCGTCGTTCCCATCTCATTCATTTTCATTCCCTCTCTTCCATCCTTCATGACCTCCCTCTTACTCACCTTTTCCCTTTTGTTTTCCTCTTCTTTCCCTTTCCTCTTCTTATCCTCTTTTCCCCCTTTCTCCTTGCTCATCCTCATTTTGTAGTCCTGTTACCCAGCACCTGTCCAATCCTGTCATCGCATTCCACTGTTATTGTGGCTCCTCCAAGGCCTAATACAGTGTATGCATATTCCCCCGCTCCCTGCCTCCCCCTGAACCTGACCTGTAACTGCCATGTATAACAGATACCTGACTCAACATGTTGCTCGGCAACTCTCAACACTCTCTGAACTGCCCTTCTTCTCCAAAACCTTGCTCCCCTCTCCTGTATGCCCCCTATCCATGCCCTCTTGTCCACCAGTCTCTTATACCACAGTTGAATCTGACTCTGACTCTGACTCCAAGTATCCCACATACTTCAATAGCTCATCCTGATCCTCTGTCCCCATATCTTCCAACAGCTCTTCCATTATTTATGCCAAACTCATTCCCACTCCAAATGAGTACAGTGCCACTGGCCACTTATCTGTTGACAAGTGCATGCTTGAGGTTCTCCATGTGGTCTGGAATAACCACATGAACTACTTCAAGTTTAAAGGCATTGCCGCTGATAACCAGGTCAGGAAGATCCTTGGCACATTCAAGGACAAAAGCATCCACTCCTGGATTGAGTCCAGGTGCAACTGTCTAATTGGGCTGACTGATGATTCCTTCTTCCTTGAACTCTGTACCTTTGCCCTCAACAAGGGCTGGGCAGAAAGCTCATACTGCAAACTTCATAACTTGTGCATGCCTGAGAACCTCTCTGTCCCCATCTATAACTTCTCCCTCCACATCATTGCTGGTAATACACTCTTGAAGGGAACCTCACAATACCAGGACAATGAGGACCTGAAAGAGATCCTGATCAATGGTCTCGATGAATCTCTTATGGCCATGTATACTGACTGCAAAATTGACAATGAACTGAACAATGACCACCCCATTTTCTCCCTGGTATTCACCAAGTTTGTCAAAGTACTTGAGACCCTTGATGACAGTCACTGCTGTGCCCTCTGCCAGTTCACCATTGTGGCTGCCCAGCTCCTTGCTTCTCATTCCTGCTCCTCCCATTCCTCAACCCCGCTATCCTCCAGCTTCAATGCAAACTGCATCCACTGAACAAACCAATCCTCTCTTTCCCAGTTGAGTGGCACCACTGACCAGAACATACCCACTCAGAATAGATTCCAAGGCATTGGCCTCCCCCCATTGACTGCAGATGAATGTCAACTTCTCTCTACTCACAGTGGCTACTTCAAATGCTATTCCTTCTATGTCTCCTGCTGAGGATGCAATCAGACCCATGAGTTCCCCATTCCCTTAGGTGATAGCTACAAAGAACTCACTGCTGTGGATGCTGAGAAGGCCCATTGCCAATGTGGGCAAAAGACAGCCCAGCCAAAGCCCTTTGCAAGCATCACAGAAACCTTGGATGCTGCATCGCTCATGTTCCCAAGTGCTGTTCTTGGCAATGGCACTGACTCTGAGGAAGAGGTAAGTACCCCATCTCTGGTTCCCCACTCTGTTCCCCATTTTCATTGGATATGTCATGTCTCTGGGCTAAAGAGCCCTTTTCCTGTATCTGTCTGCTCTCTTCTTGATGATGGTGCTCATCTTGCCCTTATTCACCCAGACCTTGTAAACTGTCTTGGACTCCCTCACAAGAAGTTACTCTCACCAATTCCTGTTTCTGCAGCTTTCACCAAGTCTGGAGAGGATCATACCCTTTTGTCTGAATATGTCAATGTTGTTGTTTCCTCCCCCAACAGTTATTTCACTTCCTGTTCTGTTCCTTTTATTATAGCCCCTGGGCTCTGTGTCTAGCTACTCCTAGGATTGGCTCGGCTCTCATATAATAAGTTTGTAGTCAACTATCATTCCTGTACTTGTACCCACAAACTGTCCAGTTTTGATATTCTACACCCCCCTCCTGTTGTCACTCCTTGCTCTTATGAATTGAAAACCTTTGTCACACTTAAAGATGATCTGGCCAAAATCGAGCACAGTAACTGCAAGCACTGGGAAGCCTTTTTGTCAGGACTGAAAAATACTTGTGCTGGTTGGTCAGCCATGTTCCCTTCTGAACACAATTGGTCTCCAGGAACTGATGTGGTCACTGCCATTTGCCACTGTATCAAGACACTAGTCAATATTGATGTGCTCAGAGAAAAGGAGGCAGCACTGATTGAGAAATACAGGTGTATCTTCAAACCCATTCCTCATGTCTCTGACCTGCCCACTGAAGTAACAGCCAAGATTCAACTGAAAGAAGCACATAAGACTATTGTATCATATCTGTATCACTGCCCCTGCAAATTCTGAGCAGTGTGGCAGACACTCATCCAGTTGCACCTTGATAGTGGAATGATTTGACCCTCTGATTCACTGTTTGCATTGCCCTCCTTCATTATTCTAAAAGCTGACCCTTCAGCCCTTCCCCATTGGGTTGCTGGTTACTGCCAGCTCAATGACAACACTGTCAGATGCTCACCCTCTTCCTTGTATTGATGACATCCTTGCAGATTGTGTGGGAGGCCTGATCTGGGGTAAGATTGACATGACAGACTCATTTTTTCAGACCCGTATGGATGACAATTCTGTCCCACTCACTGCAATTTTAACCCCCTTTGGTCTGTTTGAATAGACAGTAATGCCGCAGGGTCTAAAGAATTCACCTGCTATCCACCAGCATCATGTCACAAATGTGCTCCAGCATTTGATAGGTAAAATTTGTCACATCTATGTCGATGACATTATCATCTGGTCTAGCTCTGTTGAGGAACATATCTGCAATGTCAAGTTGGTACTCATGGCCCTCAAAGCTGTGCAGCTATACTGCAACCCAAAGAAGTGCAAGCTCTTTGCCTTTGAGGTGGATTTCCTTGGCCACCACATCTCTACAGATGGCATCACTGCCAGTGATGACAAGAAGGTTGACCAGATTCTGCAATGGCCAACCCCTACAACCCTGAAACAACTTAGAGCCTTCTTGGGCCTCATTCACTACATTGCAAAATTCCTCCCCCATCTTGCAGAACAAACTGACATCCTAACACAGCTCACAACAACCAAGGACTTAGATAAGGATAATCTCCCTTGGGAGCCCATCCACAAATTGGCCTTTAATAAGATCAAGGAGATTGTTACAGGCTGTGAATGTCTTATGATGATAGACCATGACCTGCTTGACACCTGCTGGATGCATCACTGACATAAATGCAGGCACAATATGTATTATATTATCTTAATAAGGCTACATGTACCTTCTGCATAGTCAAACCAATCAAGAATTAATGCTAAGTGCTTGAAATGGCCTTGGGTGGAGTAGAATCCTCCAAAATCAGATAACAAGGACTTGCACTTAATTATATAAGTTGAACTTGGCAAGAACATCATCAGAATTGCATCAGCAGATCACATTTTCTGCCAAATGTGCAGGTCCTTGAGGTGATGATCCATTGGTGATCCTGAAATGCTGTAGTACAGTCAGAGGATGGTCAAGATGTTGGGTGCTTATGATAATGCACTGGTTAAACGAGTGCCTAATGTCAGCCTAATGTGTACTTGTTTTGTCTTTCTTACCAAGGGGCATTTGGCATTGAAATGGCAGACATTATACCCTTCACAGTCACTTACCATAAATTGACTTAATCCTTTTGTTGTTTCTTTTTCTTCCAGGCAGATCCTGTCTGATTTGCTTACTTAAACTTTGGCTGGGTTGCATCATCATGCAAATGGTCACATGAATATAAGTATATTTTACTATTCTGAGATTCAGCACACCCCATGCTGGGACACCAACAAATGGTGCAAACAAACTATTCAGCATCATGCACCATTGCTTGTTCAATGGTGAAACTGATGTGGAAAATTTGTTTTGGAAAGAATTCTTTTTTTTTTGTGGAGTGACTCCTTCAAGCAAATGACAAAGTTGTTCCCATCTGGCTGCATATGTGGCAGGGCCCTAGGGCTGAGCAAAGTGGTACAAGTTAAATCCACCCAAGGAAATGCAGTGATGCACAGACACCATAGTGATGCCTCATGTGGGACTCCGTGCTGGGCTCCTTCCCTTATAAATAACAAACCTAGAGAAAATTACATACAGCATATAAGGGAAAGCATAATTACCATTCTAGGGTTAGAGACCCCTGTAGTACCAGACCAGCACACTTACCCACTAAGAAGCCTGGTCTCCCCAACAGAATTTCCCAGAGAGAATGCTATCATTATCAATAATCCTGGCCCATGTGTTTTGGACAGTTCATTGATATGCTGACTATGGGCTAAGTGCAAAAGTGAATGTGCAACAAACACACACACACCAACACCAACACACACTTATGTCAAACACTTGAGTTCACAGGGGTCTTCAGAAGAGGAATTTCAATATACAATTGCACACAATACAAATAATAACAGATTTTGCTTCTTGAGTTCTGTAAAACTCGGGCATAATGCAACTTTCTAACTTCTTTACTTCAAAACTTGTGAACTGAACTATACTTTCTGAACTGACTTAAACTGAAGCTTTCTGTCTTTCTAGTGCAAGTCTCTTTCTGTCTGTACTGTACTGTTCTTTCTTTCTTTCATCTTTACTAAAGATTTCTTCTAGAAACACACAGTTGCACCTTAACTGCTTTAGCTGATAGCTTAGGGCAGTCTTGGGGTGACCAGTGCTTGTCTCTCTATGCATATTCTGTCTCTCTTTTATACTGTTCAGGCTTGAGACAATGGTACAATGCAAATATTGCCATTGGTCAATGTCTGTGTGAAACAACTGAATTGGTTTCTCTTGCTCAGTCAGCAGAATAAATGTGCCAAGCTGAACTTGTGAGAATGCTCAATAAACACTATCTAAATTATCAGGTGCTACAAGTAATGCTCAGTAATCATTATTCAAACTATCTTATGTCTCGAGAATATCAGGAAACAGCTGTTCAATAATTATGATGCTATTGGACAGTTGATCAAAGTTGCAAGAAACCACAGGGAAATCATGGAACAATCTTGGAATCATCATTATCAGTTCATCAGATGCTGATTCTTCTTCAGATTATCAGGTTTTGATACCAACAACTTTCTCTGATATCATGTTTTGCTCATCGATAACTTGGATGGATCATCAGATATTGATATCTTGTTCTCGAGAAATTGCTATCATAATATTTCCATCATGACACAATGATTGCATGAGTTAATCACTGCTCTTTCCGAGACTGCACATTCTATCTAAGTCAACACTGAGTTTGGGTTTCAGTGCAATAAAGCACAATGTACCAGATACTTAAGTTCTCTTTAGGTGTAAGGGTAGAAATTATTGAATATGGGATTTTTATATTCAAATAAAATTGAGTTGTATCATTGATTGGATCGTGTCGTTGTCCCAAACTTCCTAGATGTAAGGGTGTAGTCAAATTGTATCCTGGTTTCAATCACTTTCCTCCATCAACTGTTGATTTCACAATTCTTAGCAGTAACGCTAAGTTGCTGACAATGCATAATAAAATGCCAACATTTACTGCCAGCGCAGGTATTGTTGCTGATAGACTTCATTACATGATTCGAAATGACCTTACCATCCAGAGCTCGGCAAGAGCTTTGGCGACAATAAAAGTATAAGGCTGTTATCGGAAAGCAACCAATATTCTGAATAAAACAGATTTGCTCCAATGAGTATAGAATCAGGCAAATGCTTGCAAAGTTTGTTCTCGCCGCTTTTCGGCCCCTCCCCAGGTTATGGGAACTCCATATTTAGAAATGATGAGTCACCAATGCGACATATCATGACTATCAGTCAGCGTATCCGTCTCTGTAGTTTTCGACACGGACAGAAATACCATCCTTCATTTCAACCATTCCTTGCTACGATCCCTGTGGATTAATGTCTATTGGCCCTCATACCTCTTTCTAATGAACTCATTGTCACATTTGAATTATATAGATTTTTTTTCTCATTTTTATTGTGTTTGTGGATCCGTGACATACTTCTAAGCGAGATTACAGGGAATATCAGTCACTTGACAATTTTTACTCAAGATTTCTGTTCGAAGTTCTCAGTCCGAGCTCGTATGCAGGTGGCGGTCCCTATAAGAGTTGATTGTTGGCTTGCTCGCAATCATTTTCTACGTGGCACTAGAAAAGCTACGAAAACGTTGTTCGAAAGAATTTATAAATACAATTGTAATAGGGTTCCCATAAAAAGTGGAAAACTTGTCCATTGGCTCGCTCTGCTGTAGCCATACCGTACCGTACCGTACTGGTAGCTATACTGTCCATCTCCGCTCAGGCTTCTCCTTGTTGTTCAGTTCCATTGATAGGACTGTATAGTATTAGGTCTATTTCGACAATCATGAAGGTCGGAGATATTCCCTGATGCACATTAAAACTATTCAGAGGCGATGCAAAACCAGCAAGAATAGCCGCACCATCATTTCAGCTAATATTGGCGCCACAAAGGGGTTCGCTCCCCCTCCGATGGCTTCCCCATATGTAGCAACGAGTGCCATAGAGTACAGCAGACATGAACCCGTACTAGAGCCGTCAGAAGCAGGATGAGATATTGCAGTAAAGACAAGAAGAATTGCATCTCACATCAGCTTGATTAGATTCTTGTTCTTGACGTGTTCGGAGGAAGGGAGATACTTGTTGGTAATTTGAGTACGTTGTCGAACTCTGTAAACTGATTCGCTGATAGTGAGTATGTTTGCAAAGAAAAGGTGGAATTGGTCATACCTATAAGGCCAGTCAAGATCAGATTGGTAAACAACGTACAGCCGGCGAATATTTCCTTTCCTATTTCTGAATCCTTCAGCATCGCGTTTGCGGCGAAGAAATCTGTGTTTGCGGCGAGGAAATCTGTGTTTATGGCTCCTTTGCTAGCAAGTACGAGTCCATATAGGCCGGCAACTGTGGACACATAGTCAAGACATTTTTTTCTCCTGTACTTTTTTAACATACCGATGCTGGATACCAATAGAACAAACGGTCCAATGACGATGACCACCCGACGATCCCAGAGAGTGTAGGCACGGTACAGCTACGGAAATTTAATCTTTGAGGCAACGATCGCTGGAGCGAATGTACTTACCAGAACGATGTCAGCCATGGTGCTGGAAATCACAACTTTTAAATCAACCAGTCTTTAATAGAATGAGTATAAGAGCACCTGGCAACAACAAACACCGTAGCAGCAGCGATACTGGGCGAAACAAGTAACAGGTGAGATTGGCAATCGAGTTACTATAGAAAGCGACTGACTTAAAATAAACAAAAGCGAAGTAATGAGCATCCGGCTCAGTGAAAGAGTTTATCCCAGATACAAAATCCGTCAGTGTCTGAGACCTCAATAGTTCATACAGAGTTACCGTGGATAGTATAACGTGAAGACTGATGAGAATAAAGAGAGCTGGGATGAATATCCTAGAAAATATCGGACGACGACAGCTATTCCCAAGTCGACTTCGACTATCACGAATTTGCAGTTGAATATAAATGCAAAACAAAAACGAATAAAGGCCTGAAATCAAAATTTCTCCGTCAGGCATGAAGATTGCATATTCACAATTTCTACTGGCCATAGAGAAAGAATATCGCCTACAGAAGATTTGAACGCGAACCAGTGAGACTAGGCTGTCTTGGAATAAGAGAAATAATGCAACGTACTATCGTAGAGGGCAAGATTTCACCCGCTAAAAAGTCGACGAACTTACTGTCTGGCAGCAGATTCATTGACATAGAGGCTAGAAGGGAAAAAGTTGCGTGGTACAACTACAGCTCGGCTTAAATATAGGTGTTCGACCGCCTATCTGGATCATCACCATCACCATCACGAGCTTTCTATGTACTTGACGTGTGAAAGTGGGCCATCGCGCTGTGCGCATCGCAGGTACGAGTCCAGAAGGATGGATATGCATTCAAGAACAAAGCAAAGATCCGAAAATAGAGACTGAAAGAGATGGGAAAAAAATTTCGATGAAATTAAAGAATCGAGAAATAAGCGCTGTCGACCATCTATCAAAGAATCGAGAAATAAGCGCTATTGACCATCTATGATGGACGATTCGGTTACTAAGAGAGGACCGATACGGCATAAGCGCCCGTGAAAATCCAACCATAAGGATGAGTTTCCTCCATTTCATTTCGGACTCATAACATGCTGTGGGTAGAAAGTGAATACCTGCTAAATCTATTTGCCAATGGCCATTGTGTGTTGACCAATGGTTCCATCCATGAGTTCAACTCCTGCCATGCATTTGGTATAGACAAGAGGCCCCAAATTCTCGACCATGAGCTAGGGCGAAGTTGACCCCCCGAAGGTTAATGTGAGTATTTAGATTGGACACGATCAATGTTGAATGAATATTAAGAGCGCCCTTGACTCGAAGGACCTGAGTCCCATAATCCACGATCACACCGGGCGGTAATGTTTACTTGATTTCCGTGTTTTTGCCTTTGAGATGAGAACAAAAATCACGGATTGACCCGCAGGATATGATCAGTTCGTTCGGTCTTAGGCGAGTTAGTCATTGATAGGCTGTAGTGGGCAGTATTTTTCCATCTCTGCCCCAAGTGAATCTCAAAAATCAATAAACTCTGTCTATCGTAAAAATCTACATGTGTGAAATCAATATTTGAGCCTTAGACAATGGTTTAAGAATACAGGTGCACTAAAAGCTTCAAAAGGTTTTTTTGCTTTCGAATCTTTCAATGAAAAAGAAACGTTCCGCTGTAAAGTGGCTCGCCGTGTCCCAACTTCGCCATACCTTATATATATATGTACGTTTTCTTTGTTAAAGTCTACCGAGAAAGCCCAAGGTGACCTCGAAATGACCACACAATGATTTGAATGATGAAGCCAAGATGAAACTAAAAGAGAAGTGAATCTAGGCCTGGGCGCTAAAGAACGCTTTGACCGAACTGCCCAGTTTTGGCCCAGTTTCCTTCCACTATCTCCTCCAACTTACTCACGTCGAGGCTATCGTAGCCTGTCCACTTCAAAAATGGCGTCGTCGGATCAATTTCAAAGGAAATACATTGACCCAAGAAAAGCAGCTGATTCACAGTCTCCAAATCAGAATGCAGACTATCATCATGATTAGAGACGAAAGCGGGACATTCAAGTGAATGAGTTGATGAGTTTCCGCCAGTTCGGATCTTGTCAAGGATTGAGAGAGTCTGCGTCGTGTGTCAGCTTTTCGGAGCGTTTGCTGACAACGGCTATTTTGGGAATGCGTGTGTGTGGGAAGGAGTGGTAGGGGCAGGACCAGAAGAGTGATTATCCAAACTAGACTCATACTAGGGTCTCCAATTCTCGCTTCTGGTAGACCACGGACACGTATCACCATTAAAATGCGAGATCTAAACGAGAATCAAAAAAAAAATACATAGATTCGAGAGCGCTTTGCGCATCGTTTCTTTTATAAGTAGTTACAAGGAAGAAATCCTTCCCAGTGGTGGCAGTTTCAAGTAGAGACGGATGCTTACTTGAGTACATACAATTCGATACAGGAGAATAATCATGCACTCATACATATCTGGGCTACCCAAAGCCTCTTCTGAACCCAGCGATCGTCGAGTGGCGAGCCTTGACAGTAATCATCGTGTAAGCTCCTTCCAGTCTATCGTCTTGCGACTCACTGACTTATTCAATTCTCGATCAGAATTCTGTCCGAATCCAGATCCTCTGCCATAAGAGGTGAATATCTCTTCCAGTCAAGGAAGTAAACAATGGAGTTAATAGTAGCCTCTAAGAAAAGATCAGAAATGCACTGTGTCTGAAGCCAAAATCAAGTTTGAGATGATAACATTGGATTGGACGATGCTGGCTCCATGGATGGTACACTTTTTTTGGCAGTATGTAATCGGTATTCAATGGCGTGACTATAATAAAGATGAATTGCAACATTTGCGCAGCTTCAAAGCGCTTGTACGGATCCAGTATACCCATTTGGTTTAGCTTATGGGTGTCACTGACAGTCTTCTGGAAGCCATGTTCTATTTGATTATCATAGTAGAAACCATCGTAAGCCTTGGTATTCTTTTGGTAAGGAATGTAGAAACTGAACAGAAGCACTGTGCCGGAAGCCGAACTCTTGTTGTTGAAAAACGTGATGGGAAGTTGGCCGAAATGGATGGACCAGTCCTGACCACCTTCTAGCGACTTCAGCACGCCGACCAAGTCACCTTCTCGATGGACATTATCTGGAAGAACTGGCCAAGAGAAGTGGCCGAGAGAGGTAGCCACCCCCGATTAATGCTGGAAATTTTTATAAAGGTATTGGCGGTCCTCTCAGCGCCTCCTCGCACCCGCCCCTACGATTAATTCGCATGATCATCCCAGAATAAATACGATATTTAAGACCGTGGGGTATCGCTCTTAAGAATACGAAAAGACCAATTTGTGGGGTAGAGAGTAGGCCCAGAATCAGGATCCCCGAGAAGCTTGATCAAATCCTTGTAACCAAGGGGGTTCAAACCTTTGTCTAGGGCTTCACGATACTCTGCGAGAGCATCCTCACCTTTCCAGGCTACGTCACCCCAAGACGAAAGTCAGGGCCGTAAGTGTCCCAGGTGTATTTGAGCAAGTCTATGACAGCTGAGGTGTTATCTTGGCCCCGCCTGCTCGTATTTGAAGTGGGAAGGCAAGTATCATAGAAAGCGAAACACTTACACAGTCAACGCTTCTTCGAAACTAGGAATTTTCGGAATTATCATTTTCAGGAGATCTCGCCAAGATGGGAAATAAAGCCCTGGGCTAGCTACCATTAAACAGTCACAAATTCGTTCGTGATGCGGACCATTAATTAGACTTATAACCCTTGAATAGTCGCGTAAGATCCAAATTTCCCCGGTCTCATTGAGAAGAGGATGGCTCGGTCATTGAAGCTGCTCTCTCCAATGTTGCAACCAAATCTTCTGAAATTCGTCCATCGCCTCAAATGAGAGTTGTAAAGCTGGATAGTTCGGGTGTTGCACTGGCATTCTCAAGTTGGTTAAAGACCAAGACTGGCGGTTTAACGTTTAGCGCTCAGGCCTGTTAGGTACGGACCATTAGTAGACGCCCAAACACCCGCACACCCTTTTCGTCCACCATCATGTCCTCATCTCGAGCTCTAGCCGCGATCTTACCACAGATCGAAAAATCTCCCTATGAAGCCCACCAGAAAGCCCGCACGTTTGCCTCTCGATACATCAAATCATCACAATACGACGTAGCCATCGATGTGCTTTTCCAAAGCTCGCGAGAATTGCTGAAAACGGGTCAGCCGGGGAGTGGGGTTGATTTGGCTGGGTTTTTGTTGGAAGTTTACGATACGAAGGGGGAGCCTGTTAATGATGAGAGTAGAGGTATGGATCGTGTGGAAGATTCAAATCAAAAGATTTTACTGATTGTGGAGACAGGAAGGTTGACGCAACTTATCGCTTTGACGGGTCCTGCTGGGGCGTGGCGGAAGACTCTGATTGATAAAGCGATCGCGTATGAAAAACTTTTCTCATATTAATGTTATGCAAGGTCTGATTCATCTAGGTAAAGTTGGTCGGCGAAGCAAGGTCCTTGTCCTGCTGGTGATCAAGTATTGCATCATTATGTGGGCGAGTTACTTTACAGAGGTGAGAATCAGAAACTTTCATTTTATGGCTTCCCTAAATTTTACGCGTTCAGAGGGCTCCTTTGAAGCTGCAGAGCCCCACTTTTTAGCATCTGGCTCGCGAGATAGTGCCAGGTTGCTAGCGGAAATGTTCATTCAATGGGCTACACCCAGTGGTACGTTTGGACCTTTCGCACTACGTGGAACAATACCGTATGTCGCCCAGCCTTTCTTCATCCGTCGTCCTTGCTAACAGATTCTCCGGATCGCGCAGATATCTCCAAAATGGCAACATCCTCGCTGCACGAACATTCATCAAGCAATTTGTCTCTTCTCCTGCCGTTCCACGTTCTTCTGTGTCTGGTTCCAAAATCACCATCGGCAACGCAACTGAAGACGAAATCGTCGTCGCTCAGGATGCCACAATCAATTTTGCTCAACTCGCTGTAGCGACGTGCCAGCGCGCACAGGGTGAGCGAAACAAGGTTATGCGAGAAAGTTGGGTCCGGCTTTGTGGGACGTATCAGAGTAAGGGGGGAGATTTGGCTCAGCCTGAAATTCGGAAGGTTGGTGACTCGAAGGAGTTGGTGCTGCGTTGCTAACTGCTCTCGTTCACAGGCTCTGTATGATATTGCCACGTTGTACTTTGCGATTCCTCCTCCGAGAAATCAGGCAGCGAATCCGTTCGGGGACATGCTCTCGTCGTTGTTTGGTGGACCGGCTCCTGGGCAGCCAGGCAGGCGGGTTTTGACACCTGCCACTGCAGCTACTGGATTGGATTGAATTTGGAGTGTAGCCACGTAATGTGTGATAGTTTTTTCTACTATGGACTGGCTGAATATAAAGAATATACCTAGATAAACCAATTTTGAATTCGTGTAATCTTATTACTTTGCTGATCGACTTGCGATTCTCGTACTACTCACGACAAGGCAACGACAAGGAAAGGTCAAATTTTGGCCCCGATGTTTAAGCGCTTTACCGGCCCGGATATCCGAAATGTCAGTTCCTGGGCGCTTATTCAACAATAACGCCTTTGCTTTTTGTTCTCTTTCTCGAGGTTGTGTATGTATACCAAATCCCGAAGACAATGGCGAACTTTATAAAAGGACTCAAAGTTCCGTGGCGGTCATTACGATCAACGCCCCGACTTTACTTCTTCCCTTTCCGAGGATCCGTTTCTCAAAGTCCACTGGCTGGCAACTTACTAGACTTGACGCCGACTCTGAGCTCCTGGACGTCTTCAACTTCACCTTCCTTTACGGCCTTTTACGTATAATATAGCTTGAAGCTGTTTAATTGCGCTCGACAACACAAACTACCCTATCGCTTCCAGTATCCATGAAGTCGTTAGCTTCCTTCACCTTGGCATTCGGCTTGGTTAAATATGCCGCTGCTCATGCTTGTACGTATAATTTGCTCTCATGTCCGGAACCAAGTGTCGACGCGTCTGTTGTAGCTATTTTTCATCCTAGTATGTGGGGATTTAACGTTACAGGCGACACGTTTCCTTATGACAATCGGTGTGTTCTTGTCAATCTCTCGAGAAGATATCTTTGGTTCTGAGAAAGCAATTTTCTAGACCTGTAGCTCCTCTGACGAACTACACTTTTGACCAGGTACATTGCCACTGCTCTACCTTCATATTCATACGCCTCACGCTTACCGTCCTCGTTCCTCAGTGGTGGTTCCACGGTCACCTAGACTTTCCCCCTCACCCCGAAGACGTCTTCTCCCTGCCCGCAGGAGGTCGAGCCACAACCGAAATCGCCTGCGACAAAGGCGCTACATCCTTCTTCGCCGGCTCCCCCGGCGGCAACGTCCAACAAGGCGACAACGTCTGCCCCAACTCCCCCATCGCCGAATTCCACACGACCGGTTTTGACGACCTCAAAGGATGCGCGTTGGCGATTGCGTACAAGAGCAACGTCAGTGAGGTGGAGCCGGAGGATTTTACGGTGTTCAGTGTGAACCAGACGTGTGTGTGGACGAGGTTTACGGATTTCCAGATTCCGGAGAGGATGCCGGCGTGTCCGAATGGGATGTGCACTTGCGCGTGGTTTTGGATTCATTCGGTGAGTTATTTGTGGGTTATCCTTCTGGCCAGACGAATGGGTCTGATTTGTTGGCGTGTTTTTGTCGGTAGGCGGATAGTGGTGGTGAACAGAGTAAGTGAACGAACTATACTCTTCGTTAGTCATCCTCACGTATGTTCTTTTTCTCCTTCTACTCAGATTACATGACTGCTTTCCAGTGCAACATCACCGGCGCAACCTCGACGGTTCCTCTAGCCAAACCCCAAGTCCCTCGTCGCTGCGGCTCGGATCCCGACAACGGCAAACAACTCACCTCGCTATCAAATTGTACGTATGGAGCAAAACAGCCTTTTTACTGGCTTCAAGCCGAAAGGAACAACGTGAGTTGCCTCTTCAATCTTCATTCGTTAACGCTATCCTGACCGATTCTTTCCTCCCTCGCCCATCGTCCTCCTTGCGTAGATGTTCGAAGGCCCGCACGCCCCACCGTTCTACACCGACCTGTACAACTTCCTGGACGGGCCTCAAAACGACATCTTCGCGGATTCATACGTCCAGCTTCCGAATCCTTCGCCTGTTGCCGCTTTGCCCGCTTTGAACATGACGGTGGCTGCTGGGGTTAATGTTGCTTTCGCTCCTCTGGCTGGGAATAACGGCAATATCAATACAACTGCGGGAGACGGGTCTGGTACTAGCTATGGAAGCGGCAATGATACGTATAGTGGGAGCGAGAGCAGTGAGACTCAGGGAGCTTGGTGAGTGTAACTCCCTTCTTTCTTGGCTCTTCAGCCGCTGACTCGTTGCGTATTTGAATACAGTATCAGCTTGAACGCCCCGAATAACGACAAACGAAGTCTAAATCATGATCGTACCACCGCGCGGGACGGGTGGAAACGGAGTCGGATTGCAGCGCATTTACATCGACGAAGACATGCGAGAGGGATGACGGCGACGGCTATGGAACGGGCTGGGAGTGGGAGTTTAGCTTGGGCCTTGTTCGGGTGGAGAAAGATTTAGAGGTAAAAAGTTAAATCCTATTGTATTTTTTTCCATCTGTCCATGCTTGGACGACGTGTAATTATAACCTAGTTTATATAGTAAAATAGATACTGTATTTGCGTCCAGCGTTGTATATAACGGCCATCATATCCTGAGGGCAAACACGGGGTAGATCTTGCGAATAGCGTCGAATGCTACAAAAAATTCAGGAGCAAGAAAGAACAAGGTCAAAGCGAACCTTGGTAGAGCGGTTTGACTGTGAATCTAGATGAAGCACTCGACTTTTGACCGCCTTTTGAACTCTACTCCGTCTATATAAATCCATCGCTCGTATTCGGCCTGCGCTTAAACAATATTGGGAAGATGGATAAAAGCTATTCTACGATCAGAGATCAGTTTACTGGGAGTTAAGTCGGTAAGTGCTTATTTAACGGTAAGTATTCAGGATTTGTGAAGCTATTTACTCGAACTAAGGTCCTAAAAGCCTCACCTACAAACCTGTCTAGCAGGTCTCTCGGTGGTCCGGGCATTTCCTTACCCGTTTTTGGTAGGCACCTTGTTCAGTTGTACTATCTACTTTTGATTTTGGTTTTTTTCGACTTTTGTCTAAGTATCTACTTTTCGTCTTTTTGCCAATGCTATCTTGCCTATCTATCTATTTACTTCCATTATTATTATTTTTTTTTGCATCTTTTGCACAGGGTAAGCTCTTCCGTAAGGACACTTTGGTGGGGGGGTGGCAAAGTTTAGTGCGGGGTGAAGAAATGTTTCATACATATTTGACAGACATCTGCAATGAAATTTATGAGATCGATTCCAGGTTCTTTGGGATGTGGGAGGATTCGAGAATATTTTCTCGGTACCTATGTTTCCCCGGAAAGGCGACAGAATTCAGATGTCAAAGATAAGCGAAGGGTTTGAGGGGTATTCGGAAACGAGATAACCTCTAAAAGATATTCAAGGAGCGAAAAGGTTATTCGGCTGATATGCGAAAGCGTACGTCGTAAAACCCTCCGGCCGTTGCCGTAGACGTACAGTTTTAGGACCAGGGGTAACCACGACGCCAAAGATTAATACACTTTTGCGACGGGTTCTCACAGGAGATAACCTTTACAGGGAAAGTTATTTTGAGACAGCCCAGACGATGTACATACGTAAGATCTAAATAGCCTTACAAAAGATATGTATTGTGGCACCTGAGCCATGCACGTATTCCGTTCAAACAAATCAGAATAAATCCTGTACTCGATCATCCCTGCAAATTGAACTTCCTGTCATTAAAACCCTCGACTTGTCTTCGAACCCTTGTTTGTTTTTTTCCCCTCCACTCTTGTTTCAGCAATATGGAGACGAGAGTCGCCGCGTCAGGTCAGTTGATAGCAGAAGCAGGATGATGGGCTGTAACACATTTGTTTGAAGTTCTGGGCTTCGTGATGACTGGGCTTGATGCCGTTTTGACGCGAAAGAAAGAGTCGGAATTCGTATGGACGTGAGTACGCTTCTTCCGCGGTATCGATCAACTCCACATTTGATGTCGACGTCTCGCCAGAAATCCATTCAAACTAACGTTTGTGCGGTTACTCTACCTTCTGGCGCGGTATCTGGCGCTTTTAATTCTCATGTGCGTGCAAGGAGGCTCACTTTCGGTTCGAGCGCAAAGCTGACGTCCATGATTACAGTGGGGATATCATCTTCATGTGCTTGATGACCGCTAAATTCTCTGAAACTAAGCAAGCTCCAGAATACTTTTGCATATCGTTGCAGGCTTTTCAGAGCGTCTCGTCACAGAGCATGTTGCTCATATTACATTTAATCCTAATGCTTCGAGGTGAGTATGTCGGTAGTCATTGGTCTTGGATGATCCCACTGATGCGGATCTGTCTTAAGTTTTGGCGCTGTACCACCGAAGTCGTTTCATAGGCGCGTCTCTGTTACTACTTATTATCGCAAGATTTGCGGGAGTGACGGTGGGAGTGTTACGCGGAGTGGCCCGTACTCCGTCTCCCCTCAAATTTAGTGGACCTTGTCTCATTGAAGTGGTTCCTGGTACGAGTGCAGTCGAAAATCCTTTTTTGCCTTTTGTGTAAGTACAACAGTGCTCTATCGCCGCGACGTCGACGCACAGGAAAGGCTGACAATCTGCGACCAGCTTTGGAGAGCTAATTACTCAGGTCATTCTGCATGGATTGGCGTGGAAGCGGACCATCTGGGATCTCCGAGTCCTTGCATCCCGGCCTCCTTGGTTCTCTGTGCTAAACCGAGATAATTTGAACGTTTTCATCGGTATCGCAGGTATGACGTGAACCCTATGCTTTGTTACTTTAGGCTGATAGCCGTCATCAGTGGCAATGATTGCGATGACCGTTTCCGCAGTGAAGAAGTTAGGGATGGCGAATGTTTTTATATTTCCGTCAGTTATCTTGTTTAATTCAAATTAGCAGAAGCTCTGAATGTCAACAGACTTTGGATAACATTCCTTTCTTCTGCGGTGAGAACAACCAATTTTCTGTTAAGTCAATCACTGAGCTCAATTCCACAGGAAACGAGAATTATTCTCAACCTTCACACCCTACCTCCATCTGATAGGTCGCCGTCTTCATCATCTAAACCAATAGAGCTGACCCCCATAACTGATGTCTCATCATGGGATGGAACATGGGATACATCTACATTTCAGAATACTGAATCAGAACTATGCAGTGATGACTCTGAACAGGATATAGCTAGTCTATGACAACTCATTTAATAACCATACAGTATTACTTACAGAAATAGTTCTTCAGTGTATAAATGCTCGATCTTGCGAGGACAAACTAACGAGTGAACAATTATACGACATCATCCGCATTGGCATAAATTAGAGCAAGCAGCCCATAGTTCATGCTCAGTTTATGCAATATACGAAAGTTAACTCAAGATCCAATTGGATCTCTCGGTTCTCGGTTTTGATTTCTAAAGCCTATGTCCGTAGGGCGGTTGTTTGACACATGACACCCTCTTCTCCACTAATCTATCAGGACTTTCAATGAAGTTTTTTCTGGTCAAAAGTTGAGAGAGTCTTTCTGCCATGCTCGAGGTAGAATCCTCGTGGCTTTCGACTGCTTCAGCAGTCCTAGTCCATTAGGTAACTTGTAAGTAGCCGTACTTCTTACTCAGCTTTTTACAGTGCTCCTGTCTCGAATTAGGCGCAAGTGAATAACTATGTACAAATAACAAAGTTTGTGAATTCTTCCTGCGCTACGCCAACGTTAGTTTACAGAGATGATTCCTCTCGTAAATATGTATATAGCAGCGGAGTCACAATTTATGATGCGTCGTACGATAGTGCAAGCAATGACAGTACTCAGAATGAATCCAACCCTGACTGCCGGAGTGGGGGGTCAATGGTCAGCATGTTGCACGGATTAATGCAATCCCCTCAACTGCTTAAGTTCACCGGACCATGCACCACTGCACCAAGAAATTATCGAGGATGGCGTCACCCAGTTGCGGTCAAGAGCGCAAGTAACACCGGCACGACCTGGATTCGGTACGTCAGGCCAAGTTTCAGGAATCTCGCAAGTAAGGAGTGCAGGTGGACAACTTCGCGACTCTGAGCAGAGGAGGAGCGCCAGGCGAAACACTGAAACAAAAAAGACAAAAAAGAAAAACAACAAAAAATAAAAATAAAAATAAAGAAATAACAGTAGATAGATACGAAAAAAAAAAAAGTAAAAAAGTAAATACTTAGATATGAAGCCAAAAGAGCTCGTCGCTTTCGAAGTAAGACAGGAAGGAGTGTTTGCGATTGTGGTAAATAATTGCCGAGGGTTATCCGCATGTCAAAAGAGAAATATTCCGGCTGCAGTATCACATTCTTCGCGCAGGCCTCAACTAGTGTCGGAGTAACAGCAGACTTGCCAGTTCCTGAGACCTGCAGGGCAAATTTTGAGCTCTACTCCGTCTGTATAGATCCATAACTCGCATTCAGTCTATGCTTAAACAATGGACGGATGGACAAAAACTAACTTGTCGGAGAGCACTTATTTACTGTAAGTATTCAAGATTTGTAAAGTATTGTAAGCTATTTACTTGAACCGAGGTTCTAGAAGCCCCACCTACAAACCTGTCTAGCAGGTCTCTCAGTGGTCCGGGCATTCCCTTACCCGTTTTTGGTAGGCACCTTGTTCCGTTGTACTATCTACTTTTGATTTGGTTTTTTTTGACTTTACATCTAAGTATCTACTTTTCGTCTTTATACTATTTTAATGTTATCTTGTCTATCTCTTTCCTTCTAGTTTTTTTTTTAGTTTTTTTTTTTTTTTCGGTGTTTCGCCTGGCGCTCCTTCTCCTCCTCTGCTCAGAGTAGCGAAGTTGCCCACCTGCAATCCTTACTTGCGAGATTCCTGAAACTTGGCCTGACGTACCGAATCTAGGTCGTGCCGGTGTTACTTGCGCTCTTGG
>KN834787.1:164691-187137 GCA_000827265.1 Collybiopsis luxurians FD-317 M1 | reverse complement strand
CCCCCATACCCGTCTCTTTGCGCTGCGGAGGTCAGCAAGCACAACCCCGTTTACCGACTCCCGTCGGCCGAGAGAAGCACCGCCCCATACCCGTCCATCTACGCCGCCGGAGACCAGCTTCGTTAAATCTAGGCCCACTTCAGAGAGCGTCGAGCGCTGAGCAATCCGGGGAACCGAAGATAGCAAAGTCGACAACTGCAAGTGGGAATTCGTCAGCTTGGACTACTGGCCGACAACCCGCATCTGGAGGTGTCTCTTGCTTGGACACTAGATATAGATCTGACCGACTCTTGATACTCACAATTTTGATTGTATTTTACAAACGAATAAGGGGCTAACTAAGGGTTTTCAGGGTACTCCTATTTTATTCTAGGATTTTGACTATTTATCTTCACTAGTTCATACCGAGGATTTCCAATCTTCAACGGGGTCACTATAGTCTTCATGGAATAAGGCAACGCAGTCCGTATCGGCGACGATGCCAGTTCAGATTGTAAATGATTTTCCAGAATGCTTATCGGAATGTCTTGTGCGTAATATTTTGGTGTTAGAGAAACGCGGATCGTGTATCTGGTGTCGCTATCAGGTTCAATAAGAGTCAAAAAAAATCCACCTGAAGATATGTCACTGAAGTGCTTCAGGCGAGAATCACCGCTCGAATTATTGGGCTATGGAAGGATGTAATATTTGAGTTCTCCAAGCTTCACCGTGAAGATACAGAGACGTGTACGTTTTAGAAAGGGGGGGGGTAAACTGAAGAAGACGTACCTTAAATCGAAGCCAGACTTGATGTACATCGGCCAGAAAATTTGCTAGCGTTTGCGGCTCAAAACTCCACCAGAACATTCCCCACACTTTTTCATTTGCCGCTGTATAGATGTCAAACGCTTCAAGTTTCGCCAAAAGTTCTGCGCTACCTTTTGCGTTGACGCAGTGGTACACCCAATAATCTGAAGCATATTCGTAGCAGGGATTGACTTTATCCTGCGCTTGCGAGGATATAGAAAAGCTTCCGTTCAGGATATCCAAGCAGCAGGCGGCAAGAGAATCATGACTATCTTCTGCGTCGATAAAATAGCTCTGGGATCTCTTGCTGTCAAGCAAGAACTCGACGAACGACTTGTCACGGAAACAGAATTCCGACTCGAAGGGTGATCCGTCACGAAAAAGACAACGTAGTCCAGATAAAGCCTCGCAGACACTGCTGAGAGGTATCTTGAAGACGTCTGCGACAAAAGCCACTCGGTTCAGTCCCCAACGTTGCTCTACATACCCATCGAGAGCATCCTGCGTGATCAGGGCACCAAGGACTTTCCGAAGGAGAGATACCTCCTTTTGTAGTGAGAGAATTTGGCGGTAGAGCGCATCTAACCCGGCGGATGATGATGAATCTTCGACGTCCGGGGGAGTAGATTCAAGGACAAGATTGAGACGATCGGACGGTTTGGCGTTCTCGTCATTGATGAATCTCATAAGTGTCGTTAGATATGTGATGTTGCCCCTTGCCCTGCGCACAAGTTCTTCGATTTGCTCAGAGCTAGGCCACGAATGAGGAATGCCTTGCATGGAGCTCGAACGCCGCTTGAATATTTCGTTGAAACGACGGTGCATTAATTTTCGAATATCACAAGACGCCTTGTAGGTATCATCCAAAGGGATCCAACGGCATATCTTTCCGATAGGTGATGTTTTCAGAGCCAACTCAATATGAGGTTCTGGTCGGCTGGTTATGAGAACTCGAAGCGGAAGACCATGATTTTGTATCACGTCGCTGAGAATGGAGAAAACATGTTCGTGCTCAGTGCTATCTGAACACTCATCTAGACCGTCTAGGATAATTATTCGAGGAGTCTCCGAGAGAGGAAGGCTCGACACAAAGCTATCTTCAGATATTTTTCGCCGTTTCGAAGGATAATATCTTGCAGTCTGAGGTTGACAGCGCTTTCTGCTATCTCCGAGTTCGATATATTCGGAGACAACGTTCGAACCGGTATCTTTGAGAACTTTAATCCATGGCTGAAGAATTAATTCTTTGAACTGCATTTGGACGGACGAGGTGGGAACAGTGGGATTTTTTACCACTGCAGCATCGATAATTGATCGTAGTCCGGGAATGGAAGATGCCATCTGGAAGGCGATTGTCGTAAATAATCGCTGAGTAGTGTTGCGAGTAGAGTCGAACTGTGAGAAGAAGAAAGTGCCGGCTAAATTCCCAGTCTTCGCACATTTCTCTGCCAAAGTCTGGGCCAAGATCGATTTTCCTGCTTCTGCGGGACCGTAAAGCAAGTGCAATCTGGGCTCGTCTAATTCCAGTTCCTCCCTTGCCCAAGACTTTAAGTCGACTAAGATGTCTTTTTGTATGTCCGTATTGCAGAATTTGGAAAGAGAAAACCGAGATGCTGCGTTATAGGAAGCCGAACGAGAGGTGTGGCTGTATAGTTTGAGGAGACCTTTGCTCACAGCTCAGGGACGACTTACGATCATTATTCGAATACAAACTTACCTGGAAAATTTTCTGTCTCGTTCATGTCAATGTAATAACGTGTTGGAACGAAAACAAGGAATCCTTGTGGTGTCCTTGTGCCACTGAAATTCTAATCTAATCCCGATTATCTTCTCGCCAGCTTATCTTATCTCCGGCTTATCTTATCAGTCCATTCCGTCATTCAAAATTATTTCGCCTGCCACCATTTTGCGGCTTGTCCTTCTACTCTCATCATATACCTTACAATATGGCTTCACGAGAAATAATTAATTTGCAAGTACGCCCCTGCTTCTGTCTTTGTTTGACTCCTTGCTGAGGATCTCTCTAGGTCGGCCAGGTCAGATTTATCCTCCGTGCACGAAGAATATGATTTCACGTATCAATTCAACCATTGCAGGCCGGGAACCAAGGTGCTTCTACTTTAGATCACACTCAAGTCGTCTCATGGTCATTATTTGAAAGTGGGAGAAATATTCTGGCAAAGGCTTTTAGCTGAACACGGACTGGATTATGATGGGGTATGTCGGATGGATATGCTGATCGGCGTTCATTAAGGAAGAAATGAATCATAGAAATACAAAGGCTCGGACCCCTTACAACTCCAGCGCGTACGTCTCCTCAAATCTCTAATATTCGCTTCATACTTAAGAGAAACAGGTAGGTGTCTACTTTAACGAGGTGAATTACCAAGGCGAACAGAGATACGTCCCACGGAGTACCCAAATCGATCTTGAAGCGGGCGTGTGTAACCGGGTATGTTCAGCTTTGCTTGTACAGGAAAGGCAATCTAAGGTGAAAGCGTTAGCTTCGCAGCGGTCCTATTGGTGGTCTGTTCCGTCCGGACACGTATGTTACAGGAGAGCCGGGAGCGGGAAATAACTGGGCAAAAGGATGTGCGTAGCCGGTTGGATAACTCAAACTCCCTGCTAATATTTTTCTTTTTAAAGTTTACACAGAAGGTGAATGCAACTATGCAGGTGGTGACGGTACTCTGACGCGGGTATCGAGGTGCCGAGCTGATAGACCCTTTATTGGTGCGTCTTCAACTGCATCAAATGCCCCCTTCCTGACAGTTCTCGTACAGGAGACGATCCGGAAACAAGCAGAGGCTTGCGAGATATTGCAAGGTTTTCAACTAATTCATTCTTTGGGTGGTGGGACAGGCGCTGGTATGGGAAGTTTGCTACTCTCGAAGATGCGCGAAGTACGTAGCAAACGTGCTTTTCCAATCGATTCTTCTGACCCTATAAATTGAGTTTAGGAATATCCGGACCGAATGCTGGCAACGTTTTCAATTTTACCTTCACCTAAAGTATGTAACAACCTCTATCTTTTATCGTCCGAGAGCGCTCTATTCACGATGAGCAGGTGTCGGAAACTGTTGTAGAGCCTTATAATGCGATGCTTTCAGTCCATCAACTGCTTGATACCAGCGACTTGACTGTTTGTATCGATAATGAAGCCTTGTTAGTAGTGCACCGCTTCATGTAGCGACAATTCTTACAGTCTGTTCGCTTCCAGGTATAGCATTACTACAGGGGCCCTCAAAATTAAGGGCCCAACGTTCTCCGATCTGAACGAAGTATGTGTGAGGATTCTTTTCCCTCCCCGTTCTCAGACTCAAGTCCTAGTAAAGTTGATCGCCAAAGTAATGTGTGGGGTTAGCACAAGCTTGCGTTTTCCTGGTCAATTGAATGGGTGTGTGGCGGTGTAGCTCGAGGAGTCTAGGTTGCTGTACTCAACTCGTCATTCAGCGACCTGCGCAAGCTCGGCATGAACCTTATCCCTTTCCCCCGTGTATGACACTTTTTTTTAAACTTCCTTTTCTTTCGCTCATAGAGAATGCAGCTCCACTTTTTGATGCCCAGTTATGCACCCATACACAGCAGTGTCGCTCAAGCGTACCAGAGCCTTTCGATTCCCGAACTTACTCAGGCGTGCGTTAAATTTGCGGTTACTGTCCTTAAGTTCAAGTCAAATCTTCTTTATTAGATTGTTCGATCGTAAAAATTTTCTGGTCGCTTGTGATCCCCGTTTCGGGTCTGTGTTCGCAGCCTCATACCATTGACAAATTCTGATATGACTCTTCTGTAGTCGTTATTTGACCGCTGCTACCATTTTCCGAGGGCCCGTAGCTTCTCGAGAGGCTGAAGTGAGTTTCCTTCTATCGATGTCTCTGGTCTGATATCTGACAAGATTTAGGCTGCAGTTCATGACTTACAATCTCGGAATTCCCAGCACTTTGTCGAGTGAATCTTCCATCTCCTCGGTGTGAGTGCGATCAAGAGCTGACTAGCTATCTAATAGATGGATTCCGGATAACGTCTCGGTATCTTTAGTCTCGACTCCCCCTGTTGGTCAGAAACTAGTAAGGGGAAATTCGTTATTGCGGTACAAGTTTCTGACCCATGTTCCTCTCCAGGCAGCCACGGCTCTATCCAACTCAACGGCGGTCCAGGAGCTTTTCCAGAGAACATTAGAAACGGTAAGTCTGATGCTTTAGTGGATCTTGAAGCACGGATATTGATCCGTCCAGTTCACGGCCATGTATAAGCGGCGTGCTTTTTTGCATTGGTTAGTCGTCTTCCCGGTCAAGCTTTTGTGAAATCTTACACCTTTACAGGTACACCGGAGAGGGCATGGACCCGATGGAGTTTTCCGAGGCTGAGAGCAACACACAAGATCTCATGTAAGTTTGCGACCTTCTTCCCCTGCCGAGTACTCGAGTAACGACCCTCCCACAGCGCTGAATACCAACAGGTGATCATCTGGTTTTCACCATCGTCTTCTCCCTTTAACTTATGGGATTTCTATTCGGCTAATAGTATCAGGAAGCTACAGCTGATGATGACGAAGTGGAATATTATGAGGACGAGGATGCTCAGTCCGAGGAGGAATATGACCAATAACGCAATGCGTCTGACGCTCTGTCCGTTTCTGACGGTCTTTTCGTTTATTCTACAACTACCCTATCTAATAGCTGATATGTCGAGCGAATTTTACATTGCTTTTTCAGAATACCCCTTCAGCGTTGTTCATACACTTCTAAGAGTCCTGGTGGAACTCAGAAAAAATCCTTTCTACATTCTTACACATCATTTACATTCTACAGTTAGAAAGAGACCTCTCCAACTTGGAATCTAATTGTCTATCCGACTTGCCCTTTGCCAGTGGCGCTCGGACAAACTTCGGATTAATAGCACTCGGGAAAACCTCGGAGATACTTTAGTACTGGCAAAACACGGGTAGTGCCGAAGGTGCGAAGGTTTGCAGATAGTAAAAGAAGATTTGGTACAAGTTCGGTATAGTGTTGTTCTATCTCTCATGGCGTCACACCAGTTGCCTCTGTCTAGATCTTCTGACAACTATATTTAAAATGGGCGCCTCGCAATATAAAAAGAGCCAGGTTTAAGTGCTATCCTAGACTAACACCCCCCTCCGCTATGTCAGCTGAACATTTCTTGAACATTAAACGCGAAATAGCCTCCAGCTATCCCGACTTCGAAGCGCGTGCTACCAAGGCATGGGCTGAAATCATCGAAGAGCTGGGAAAACTGACCGCCATGGTGCCTACCAAAGGCCCCGAAGTCAGTACACTGTCTTTCACGGACAGACTTGAAGTTTGAACTGTCGCTTATCTTGCCCGATCTCCGTAGTATATTCCTCAAGTCAAATTTTCCGAATTGTCGTCCCTCTCTCCTGAAAAAGTGGAAGAAATTCGTCAAATTGGCACTGTGGTCATCAAAGACTTGGTCGACGATGCTGAAGCCCAAGCATGGAAGGATTCGCTGAAGGAATTTATCAGTGTCAATCCGAATATTGATGGTATATACTCTTAATATTCACGGGAGTATTGCACTTACACCCTCTCTTTCTCGAGGCATCCCGGATGGTGATATGCAGTTTTTCCAGCTCTAGTAAGTTTAATGAAGGTTTTGGTTGCCTTCCGTCCTCACTCAGGCTACGAGTACAGCTGGACGAGACCTCAAGTACAGGCTCGCTCTCACCCTAACCTTCTGGCTGCATCCACTTGGCTGAACAATCTTTACCGCGTTGCTTCGGATGAGCCCATTGAGGGAGTCGATCTGTCAACTCCTCTCACATATGCCGATAGGTTCCGCATCCGACGTCCAGGAGTTCAATGGAGTGCTCATCCACCTCATATCGATGGTCAGTATGGCTTATCCAAGCTGCGGTGTCGTGATCAATGACTGATGACTTGAACGGTATGATGCATGTGTATCAGGAGGCGCTATTGAACGTTGGGAGGATAAAGTCTTTAGGACCCAGTGCTTTGGGGACATTTTGTCAGGAGAATGGCGCAAGCATGATCCTTACGCTCTTGAAGGCCGATTGAATGCGCGTTCGTCGCTGTATAAGCGTCCCAATCAGGTGAGTGTTCTCATAACTTTTGGTATCGATGGTTTTTACCCATGTGGGGTGGTTAGGCGTCCGTATTCAGGACTTTCCAAGGCTGGCTTGCTATGAGGTACGCAGAGAAGGTTTCTTCCTTTTGATTGCTGATGAGTCCTCCTCAGTGAAACGGCCCCTCGTCAGGGAACCCTCCAAGTTTTTCCGAATGTGCATTTGTCGAATGCATACCTCATTTTGCGACCTTTCTTCCGTCCTTTGGTACCTGTTGATTCCGAGGAGGTTCTCGATGCAAAGAACTGGGAGTTTGGTACGTTCATTCATTTCGAGGCATGATTGATGTAGAATAAGAGCTTCACCGTCAGACATATCGTCTCCCGAGTTTCCCGGTATCATCCCGAGGGATGGTGGATTCACTGGGCCACGTCCGACCCCGGAATTGCATCCTCATATGAGGTTAGAGAAGACTATGATATCTGTTCCCAAGGTCATGCCCGGCGATGCAGTCTTTTGGCACTGCGACGTTGTACATGCGGTTGAGATTGAACATACTGGAAAAGAGGACTCAGCAGGTTAGTATCGCTGATGAAACTAAAAGATCCGAGGAACTCAACATGGGTGTGTCTACAGTGATGTACATCCCGGCGATGCCGACCACACCCATAAATACAGCATACGTTGAGAAGCAAAAGGAGACATTTTTGCAAGAGATTAGCCCGCCCGACTTTCCTAAAGGTTCTCAGGCGTTTATTGGCGGTGGTAAGCCTACCGATCTTCTGTCGCCTGTGGGGCTTCATGCTATGGGTTTGCCGATTGCTGTATGATGACTTGCATTTGCTTTGAAAGTTTTGTGTCGATGGAATAGTATGTCCTACCATTATAACTTTGAATGTACAATGTATCACAAGGCTTCCGATTATCGATGTCGCAAATATAAGTATGGGCGATCCCACTCCAATTACATGTTCATCCGATTCGGTATAACCACCCGACTCTACTCCCCTGCAGAAAAACATCTTGATCTCCTGTTCAAAAATCCAGGTCCTACTTGTTCTTTGGCTGTTAATCAGGTTGGAGGCGGGTCTACCACGAGACGCCCTAATTATCTATGACAGGTAAGGCTGTGTGAAGTTAAGACGAATGGATCAATGTTTGCAAGCTTAAGTTCGAGACGTTGATTAATGAAATGACGACACAGGGACGTATAGCATATCTGTACCTCGTGTCTTCTCCTAAGATGATTCTAAAATAATGAATTATCGAGGCTATGTTTATATGCACTGTGCCATTGCTGTATAACGGTTCTCGTGTCTCCTTTCTTTCATCTTCCACCACTGCTACCCGTTACTGTACAGTATTCGCCGCCTCAAATGTTCAATGGATCGCATAATTTTGCCATTCATGGTGGAACCTTCAACAGCGCAGGTGGGGATGTACACATCTATGAAGAGAGAGGAGAGAGGGGTAAGCTTCCTAGTGCTTCATTCAAGAGAGCCTTTTCTAAACTTACAAACACAGGCCTCGCCACACTGTACCATCACACATCAACTTCAGCATCGTATGATGCCGGCGCTCGGTATCCCCCTCCCCTCTGCCACCCAGGAACTCGCCAAGCCATTTTACAGGATCTAGGTTATTGGGCTAACAGAGCGGCAGGGGCCCACAATCCCCCAATCCGCTGGCTTTATGGGCCTGCTGGAGCCGGAAAGTCCGCAATTGCTCAGTCGTTTGCCCAGACATGCGCTGAGAATGGGTCCCTGCTTGGGAGTTTCTTCTTTTGGCGCTCCGATCCATCGCGAAATAATCCTCAATGTCTGTTTACCACAATTGCCATGCAAATGGCCATTGCTATACCGGAGCTACGCACTATTATGGATACAGCAGTCATCCAAAATCCTTTTGCACCCACATCATTCATTGAGAAGCAATGCGATGCTTTAATTATCAAACCGTGGTTGGACTTACAGGTAATGGTCCAGATAAAGGCTCGGATCCACTCGGAGCTCAGGCAGCGATGGAATAACATGCCTAATGTCCACCGAAATCTTGTTCCAGAATCTCCTCAGTGGCCATCTTCAGTTCGAGCTCGTATATTGATCCTCGATGGGCTTGATGAATGCTGCAATGAAAACAATGAATGGCAGCGAATTCTTTCTAATCTGGCTCTGCTTTGCCAGAAATTTAACCTCCTAGTCCGAATTCTTGTTTGCAGCAGACCAGAGCCTCGTATCAAAGAGTGCTTTGCAGGATCGGGGTACCAAAACATTTGTCAGTGGATGGCCCTTAATGATACATATCAGGCCTCCAATGATATTCGACTCTTCCTAGTCGATGGATTTCAAAAAATACTCATACATCATTCCCACTCGATGGAACATATTCCTCGTCCTTGGCCTGCACTGGAGCAAATTGAGTATCTGGTACACAAGTCATCGGGTCAGTTTATATACCCATCAACGGTGCTGAAATACATCAATGAAGATGGTGATGTTCCAGCAGACCGTCTCAATGTTATACTTGGCCTCGAGGCAGCAGATCATGGGGAAGAAGACTCTCCTTATGCTGATCTAGATGCACTCTATCTTCAGATCCTGTCAAAAGTCAAGAAACGAGCTTTATTTCTCAAAGTCCTCGCAGCTCGACTTGCATACTTTGGTTCACCCGACTTATTGATTCAGCTTTTGGGTATTCCAGTTGGCACCCTTCATGCAACCTTTTCTGGTGTTCATGCTCTCTTTCAAGATCCTTCACCTATTGGATCTGACCTCCAGTTTGCCCATGCATCATTTCCCAGCTTTCTCGTTGACCACAATCGATCACTACACTTCCACATAGATATATCAATAGGCCATGACTTTCTCGCTCAACGTTGCCTGGAGTCTTATAGTGATTTACTAGGTTTTAGGGATGATTATACTCGTGAGAGATGGGCCAATCATTGTGCTCTTGCGAGCGGAAGTGACAAGCTGATGGCTATGCTCGATTCATTGCCAGTCTATGCTGCAATAACGAGAGCCATGCCCTATGGTGATCATCCCGATTGGCGGTCGTATCTTGCAAATTTACTGTATTTAATTCTCCAAATAAGGTATAAATTTAAGGCAAGTACTTAGCTTTTTCTGTTGTTCTTCCGGGAAGTTGGTGATCAATGGGCTGATCTTGCTTCATCCCATCAGGACAAATGTGGTCAACAGTTGCAACATATTCGCGACATAGTCACGGTTGGATTTTCTGTAGTACTAGTGCTAAAGCGACCTTTGGATTTTGTCGAAGAGGAGAGATACACTATATATGTTCAATATCCTTCTCATTTATCTTCAGCCCTCGCCTCAGGATCATTGCATGATGGTTTTCAGGTGCTAATGAATTATTTGGATTCGCAAATAGCACAAATACCGCAACGTAGTTTCCGCCCAAGACACACACTGCCACTTGATATCAGTGCAAGACACATCGGACTTGGCCTAACGAAGGGGTTATTTTTTGTTGAATTCTGTCCATTACCTTACAATTGGTATTTACTCTACTAATTCTGTGGAATATACTCAGTAATACACACATTAACTTTCTATACCTTGTATAATTCCGGAACATCCGTAAATGCTATGAGAGAATCGCAAGAGAGTCGAGATTGGCTCAGTAGCAGAAAAATGCATACTTTTTGCTTTCCTGATAATGGTAATTTTGAAGTAATCGTGTGCGACTCAGGAACTGCGATACACAACCTGCTCCGTCTACTTTCCCGTCTCCGGGTCCACCAGTGGTATTACAACCTTTCTGACGGTTCTGGATTCTGCCAGTTGCGATGATGCACGCTGCTCGACAGAGTCTGTAGGTTTGAATTACTATGGCTGAGACAAAGACAGCATAAATGTTCGAAATGATGAAGAAGAAAGGGGATACAATTGTGAGACTCGGAAATGGTTTCGATGGTGAGGGAAGCTGAGGGAGGCGAAGAGTCTACAGGGAGCTTAGTGAGCTGTTACCGAAAGCAACCTAGCTCGTCTGACCTTTCTGAGCCTGTGACTGCCACTGACCAAACGTATGAATATTGAACGAATTCCTTCTGAGTGGGCGAACGTCTGCATTATCGTTAAGGAATGGCCGGCATGCCGCTCGACATTTAATCAGAAACACCCTCCAGTTTTCTTCTCATTTTATGTTGATATATCTGGTCTTTAGCATCCTAAGCATCGCATCTACTCAGCATCGCCAGCAATAATACGACAAGCCTGGCATATTCAAGCTTCGGCGCTTTAAGCACCCCAGCTTCTGGCGAAGATTACTAGTTCCTCTTGATCAGCTTCTATGGAGTGATGAAGGCTTTATCGGCCTTCGCTCGAGCATCTCGAGTTCCGGAATTGGAAGCAAGCAGCTCTAGAGCGGCCGTCGTCAGCCAACTTTGAGCTCCTGAGTGAAATACGCGTTAGAGTCCACAAGATAATCGCGTTACAATGGCAATCTATCTCGTGATCCGACCCAGGTGTACTTACTTGGGCAGGAATTCTAACTCCAGTTTGAGATAGCTTCGTCGGACGCTCGAGAGCGCCGCGCCGTGGACGGCGTTAGTATCTAACTCAAGGCTTTCTGGAAAACCGCAGTCATCCACACTTATAGTTAGTCACAGCCCACAAAATCCTTCCCCCCTCTCGTCGGAAGCATGTGTCTACGCACTAACGACCACGCCCTTGCCTCAGAGTTTGAAGAATGCCTCGGGCCCATTTTGATCCATAGAAAAAGCTTCCGTTGAGCATAGTTGTCAGCGTTTCAACCCCGAGATAATTAATCTGGTCGATCGTATGTGTTACGTTGGACTCTTTAAACCTATACAGGCCCTCGAAAGGGGTCGTTGGTAACCCCAACTTTCCTTACCTCCTCTCCTTCTCGGGGTTTGGCTTTCCAGACGAGTCTGCGACGCGAATCGAACGACGATGGTTTCTGTCCTTCCCCAGTCCTCTCTCTTCCTTCTCCTTTACCTCTGCGGACTGGTTCCGCATGTCCTCACTCAATCCCTAGGGCTCAATCTCACCATTGGATCAGGCTCGAGTGCGAGTAAGAGCTGTTTCCCTGCGTTGGATTTCACCATGCCTTCCTCCGTTCCTCCTTCCACCGCTGGTTGGTGGTGTGGTACGAACGCCGAATATGGTTTTGTTGGCTTCAGCTATGAGGTTACAGCATGTACGTGATCGATATCAAGATGGTGTATAAATGTCGAATGAGTTTCGAGTGCTAATTAATCTAATACCTGCCTTGTCTACATCTATCATCTATTTTCGTCCCTCGCCGTGTTCAATCTATCAGGTCAGAGCAAGAGCCAGCTGACGACGGATTTCAAGAACATTCGCAAGAAGTTTAATGGGCGGTATGTTCGATTGTATGGTGCTTGCGACAATGATGGATTCTAGTGCGTCTCGGTTTTTTATGGTGATTCATCGGCTGCAATTTATCATTCCTCACCTCCTATAGTGACGATATCATCGATGCTGCTTGGACTGCGTACGTCCAAGGTCTCTTTTGTTTCCAGAACTCGGACTCAAGAATCTTTTCTCTCCCAGTGGAATCGGCGTGCACGCTCTGATTTGGGTGAATAGTGGCCGTAGTCTCTTCACTTCTCGCAACTGATCATCGCATCTTTTCCTCCTCCTTTCCCTTGAACGCAGTTTGGTTTCGACGGGAGCAATGAGTGGATGACCCGCCGAGACAACCTCTTCGATACCCTCCATTCGAACCCCAAAGCCCCGTTCGTTACCCGTGTAGTGCAATTTGGCTCGGAGCCGTTGTTCGACGACGTTTTATCGCCGCAAGACTTGGCGAACCAAGTTTGGAGTGCCAAAGCTGATTTGGCCGGCTTGGGGATTCCGGTTACGGTTTCGGATATGGCGTATAGTTATCAGGTGAGCTGATGGTGTCTTGATCAGGAAAATGTTGGTGTTGATGAGAAACTCTTTACTCGATTTGAAGAAAGACGGTGGCGCACCGCAAGTGATTAATGCGATTGATTTTGTGGACGCTCATATGCTTCCATTCTTTTCGGCTCAAGCTTCTACGGGTATGTGTGTCTGTTGTGTTTTGGGGAGTGCCTTTTTCGATGCGTGGAATAACGATTTGGTTTTCAGCGAAGAATTCATGGCCATTAGTCTTGGATGACTTGAATTGGTGAGTATTGGAGTAAGATCCCTCTCGCGGTTGCGGGCTGGGTATATTTATCTCGTTTCGATTTAGGTTTGTCGATAATGTGAATGGAAAGAAGATTTATTTAAGCGAAGTATATCCTTTTCATCTGGGTGTCTTTCAAAAAATACTCACATTCGTTTGCAGAATGGCTGGCCATCAACAACATACCCAGGAGTTGAGCCCAACAGCCCTGACGCTGTGGCTGATGTTCCAAACGAACATGTAAGTGCTCGGTTTCACGAATTTCGCTCGGTAAGACTGAATGAAAGTCGGAACTTCTCAGGATTACTACACCTTACTCGACTCGCAGTGCGAGTATTTCAAGACCGTACCCGGAGGGGGTGTCGGTTGGTTCGCGCATCTGTATAGCGATGATATGGAACCGGGGTGAGAAACTTGACTGTCAAAGGATTGAATACTTTGCTGACGATGAATTTGTTTCAGTTATGGGATCTATGGAACCGATGGACAGCTAAAGTTTCCGTTTTCACCGAGGACGTCTTGTTGATATTGGGTTTTTGGTTGAATATCTATCTATTTCTCGGTTATGGTCAATACACGTACTTGCTGCTCTACACGCTGAGTTGGCGCGTAAATGTTGAGGAAAATGCCACAGCCTGAGGACTGATATACATGCCTGATAATCGTGTTTGTAAATCGTTGCAGTTGTCCAGCCGTTGACAGCGCGGTTGGCTGTTTGACGCGTGTTTCTGAAACACGTGTACGCGTTCTGATTGGTTGATTGGCTCCAAGTGACGGAATTCAAAAAAGGTTCCTTTTGCTTTGATACCACCGTTATTTCTTAAACTCTTCCTTCATTGCTCATCGTCGTCGTCGTCGTCGCCGCCGCCGCCGCCAGAGACAACGACGACAAAATGTTCAACTTTTTTTCTCGCAAATCTGCCAATGCGCAGGCCCAACCCGCTACGAAGAGTCTAGAAGACTCTTTGGCTGAAACCGCGGCGCTTCGAAATTCGCAACTACGGACGCCTTCACCCTCTGTAACCTCTGCGATTGGAAAAAATATCCCCAATCCATCCCCTACAGCCCATGAAACTGTTCAGGGCCCGCCGATAACCCCTTCCCCGCCCCCAGATAATCTTTTGGATAAAGATTTGGGTCTCATAACCGATCCTGCCGCTCTACACGCCCTCGTCTCTTCCGTACCGCCAAAGGTCCTCCACGAATACACTTTGGCACATCTCATACCGCCAGCGCGCAGCTCAAAGCCGATTCACCCGCCCTCCTCTTTGACTTTGACCCATCTTACGTCGTTCTTCTCGAGTCTTACACCCCCGCCGCAACTGCACTGTGTACGGTGCCACAAGTTTTACTACGACGTTGAGAACGTCGAGAGGAGCTGTCTAGTGCCCCATGATGATGAAAGTGCGGAGGTTGAGCGAGTTGGAGGGAAGGGTGCTGATACTCAGTACGAAACGTTGTGGAATTGTTGTGGGAGGACTGTTGAAGGTGATGGAGATATGGGTCCTCCGGATGGCTGGTGTTACGAGGGTAAACATACCGTGCGTTTCTTTTTCCAAATATCACCGCAGAAAGGGATGGAACTAAAATAGCATTTTCATAGACCGATACCAAACGTGCTAGGTTCCGTGCAGACTCAACCCTGTACGATGATAAGCTCGTTTCGTGCCATCGTTTGAAATGCTTCGAAGCCCACGTATCCGACGACGGCTCCTCAGAGTCTTCTATAACCTCCTCTCATCGTCCACGAAAACGTAAACGTTCCACCCGTAAACGCGAAGAAAAGGAAGCCGCTGCCGAACAGAATGAGGACCCTGCCGCTATGGACGACGACGACGACGATGATGCACGAAGCGTCACTAGTACGCGCTCCCAGTCTCGGAAGAAGAAGAAACTCAAAGCTGCTGCTCCTCCTGCCGCACCCAGCTCCCCGGTTGCCTCAGCTTCAGCTTCAGCCTCTATATCAGCGCCGGTACCTAAACCGCGAAAGAAGCGTACCAAAGCTACACACGACGAGAAGGCCTTCAAACCTGAAGCCTCAGCTTCCGATGACGACGATATGGACGTGGACGATTCTGCTTCTGTATCTGCCACAAAGAAACGTGCGCCAAGAGGGAGCAAGGCGGCGAAGGTGTCGTCTTCAGCCTCGGCTAATGAGGGATCCGGGGCAGGAGCAGGATCTGCGGGAGGGAAGGGCAGAGTGAAAGCTGCGATGAAACCTCGAGCCAAAAGCAACAACAATTCAGTCCCAACTGTCGAAATTGTCGCTACGCCAGGCTCGAGTCCCACCCACGGTGCTTCTGCGTCGTCGGATGAACGACGGCGGAAGCTGAGTGTGTCGTTTGTGGATCCGGATGTGGGTATGGATTCGGGATCGAGCTCGAAGGGGGGTAAGCCGCGGTCGGCTGCTCGACCGCGAGCGAAGAAGCTGGAGGAGGTGGTTGCTTCTTCTGTTGATGGGGAGATGTGATTGTGAACGTATGTGTGTATGTGTTTGTGTTTTACAGGTAAAGGTCGTGCTGGAGGCGACTGTGATTCGTCTGCGATGTTTTCCATCCTGTCCGTCGATTTTTCTATTTTCTTTTTTTTCTACTGCTGTGATTTATGCTATCTATATTGGGTTGTCGTGCCGTTTCTCTCTCTCTCCCTCTTTCTCTTTAATGCTCACTTTATAATCACCAACGCCGATCGCTACATATGTAGCCACTCCTTCCACTCTCATTACCTAACAGTTCCTATCCGTCACTCCTTGTCTTCTTTTAGCTGTCTATATGCACCGTGCACTCGTTTCTTGTTTCCTACTCACATATTTCCATTGTTATAATGATAGGTACATATCTTATCTAGAGCGATGTATAGCCGCTCTTGCCCTGACACTCTCCTTGACCTTGATTCTCTGTTTCGTTTTCTCTTTCTGATTGTTCATCCCTACATGTATATAACAGTCTATTTGCTTTTGTGATCGTCTGCCGTTGTACTATTAATCAAAAGTTCTTTACCTTTGTCTTAAGGAAAGGTTTAACTTCATTTATTTCTTCAACATATTATAGTGTTGGACCGTCCGAATGAGGCTATTTGGGCCTGGTTAAGAATCGACGCAGTACGCATGAGCAGGAGGAGAACTGAGCTAAAATGGACAAAAGTCTGGGACAAGAGATCAATCCACGGACGGTTCACCATTGCCAACCGCATTCCCCCATCCCTCAAACCAACCCAACGCCTTAAAGAGACCTCGAGAGAGATCTTCGGGAGACTCATGCAGTGCAGGACAGGTCACGACTACATAGGCAAGTACTTCGACAAATTCGTACCATTCAAGAACATTGACTGTCCTTGCGGTAAGCCGCCACAATCATGCGAGCACATCCTCCGGGAGTGCCCTCGATACGAACAATACAGGCACATTCTGCGGAAAGTGTCCCAAGACATAAGCCTAGCGGAAATCCTCGGGTCGATAGAGGGAGTAAACACCCTCATCTCTTTCTTAGAGAAGTCCGGAGCGTTCATGCGAGACGGCAACCCCCGCAAACCCTCGTGCGAGCCCGAACTCACCATTCGCAGCTGCGACGGAGATCTTGAGGGCTATCTCAACTTGCACCTAGACCCGCCCCCCCCTTCGCCGCCCCGGAGGCAGATTGGAGAGAAGAAATCGTTGACGGCGCCGATCCTTTTGATGAAACTACCTGGTGCATAGATCCCAAATTCTTCCGTCCAACATTTGTATCCCCCTTACACACAACCCCTCCTCTATCTATTTATTTTATTCTGGTCTTACGACCGAGCACGTCCCCATACATTTCCCTACACATACCCCAAGCGATACCTGTAGCTACAACAACACACATAGAAGGAAATCACCACAGCGAACGGAGCACAGTTAATTATTGCGGCTCCCCGCTCCCTACTACTTAGACTTACTTGCGGCAATGAAGAGTTTTTTAAAGAAACTATAGTGGGCCATGTACAATACACCGGAGTCAGCCGAATTTTTGAACGGCGGGCACTCATGGATTATGACAATACATCTGATGTTCATCAGATAATGTCAGGCATCCCATATATAAGGTTCCTCATAACCAGATATATTTTCATCCGCCCATTCACACTCTCGCACAATGGCCAGCTGGTAAGAAATGACATGTGAATAATATTTGATTGACCTAATACTTGATCATAGGGATCAACAAACTCTTGATACGCCTATGGACGGAGTAGAAGAAAATGTTCCCATCACTAGCACAAGCAATCTGTGAGCGATCAGATGACAAGGGATCGCACAGACAGCATTGGATTAATATCTGTGTCAATAGGGGTGCCATGTTTACTGGAGCATCAAACTTTACTATAAGCGGGTCTCCCAGTTTTAATGTGTGGCATCAGACCTTTGGAAGTTTCAACGAAGAAGATAGCACCCCTGCACCACCTGGTAGTATTCCATTTTTCATCTTCTGAATTTCATATGCTAAAGATATTAACAGGATACACCCCGAACATGGCTGATCTTGGTCCGGCCTCACCATTTTTCACAGGGAGACAAGATGTCTTGCTAGAACTTGAAAGCTATTTTAGCTTGGACACCTTATCAACTAGTATTCACGAAAGAAAAATATTTGTACTTTATGGAATGGGCGGAGCTGGTAAAACTTAAACAGCATTGAAGTTTATCCAGACAGTTAAAGCAAGGTAAATATCAGCATCTAAATGACAAGATTGTGGATTATCTGTAAATCAATAATTTTTATTACAGGTTTACCAAATGCTATGTAATTGTAGCAAATTCTGAAGAATTGATCAAGGCAAGCTTCTATGATGTTGCAATCAATAATGGTCTCAAGAAAACCAGTAAATGGGAAGCTGGACTTACATGGCTTGCAAAACATGAAGAAGAATGGATGATTCTCTATGACAATGCAGATGACCCAAAAATTGACTTGGGCAAATTTCTGCCACAAAGCAGTCATGGAAACATCATCATTACCTCAAGAAATAGTGCTCTTAATCAACTAAGTTTGAAGTCCAGAGAGCTAAAAGATATGACCTCAGAAGATGGTACTCAGTTGCTTTTGAAGCATGCTATAAAGGACCATCAACCAACCTCAGAAGAAGAATTGAATGCCTTGTACATTGCAGCAAAGTTGCAATACTTTGCTTTAGCTCTTGTGCATGCTGGCTCATATATCTCACAACAGAATTGCCTCAATACATATTTGGGAAGGCTGGAAAAACATCACTTGGCATTGATGAATCAAACTCTGCCACAAAGTATTGACAAGTACTCTTTGTCAGTTTATGCAACGTGGGATCTTAGTTGGGAAAGACTGGATGAAGAATGTAAAACATTTCTCAGATTATGCTCATGCTTTCACTATGATGGCATTTCTCGGGAAATTTTTCAGAGGGCAGTGAACAATATTCAGGCAGAAAAAGGATATAAATTGGGAGCATATCCATTTTTAGTAATTTTGACCTCACAGAAATTGGAATGGGATGAGATGAATATGGACAGAATTATTCAGACCATAAGTTCATATTCATTAATCACAGTGGCGGAGAAAGGTATATACTCCTTACATCCATTGGTACATCAATGGATTGGCAATAGCGTTGATAGTGCAGTTAAAAGAAACCTTCAACTGGGGGCTCAAAGTCTAATAGCAATGTCCATATCGGGTGCAGACATTAGATTCTTGAGATCAATAGTCAATCATTGCATGCATTTTGAGGTCACAGATGATTTCCATACAGATAATGCTATGGGACAGTTATGGTTTGAATGTGGTTGGTACCAAAGAGCTCATCACATATGGGAAGGGGTATGGCGCAAAGCCAATGAAAGATTGGGAGAGTGGCATCCTGAGACTCTGAATCAAATGAACAAGGTTGTAATGTCATTAACAAAATTAGGAAGATATAGGGAAGCACTGGAGCTGGCAAAATTGCTTGTTGAAAAACTAAAGGGACTGTTGGGTGAGCACCATCCTGATACTCTTAGTGGAATGCAGAACTTGGCAAATGAATATTCCAAAATGGGAAAATATCATGAGGCTCTGCAGATTGAGGAACCACTAGTGGAGATGTCCAAACAAATTGTGGGAGAGCAGCATCCTGATACTCTTGGTAGAATGCAGAACTTGGCAGATGGATACTCCAAGATGGGAAGATATCATAAGGCTCTGCAGATTGCAGAGCCACTGGTGGAGATATCCAAACAGATCATGGGAGAGCAGCATCCTGATACTCTTAGTAGAATGCAGAACTTGGCAAGTGAATACTCCAACATAGGAAGATATCATGAAGCTCTGCAGATTGAAGAGCCACTTGTGGAGATGTCCAAGCATATCATGGGAGAGCAGCACCCTGATACTCTCAGTAGAATGCAGAACTTGGCAAATGAATACTCCAAGATGGGAAGGTATTATGAGGCTCTGCAGATTGAAGAGCCACTGGTGGAGACATCAAAGCAGATCATAGGAGAGCAGCATGCTGATATTCTTGCTAGAATGCAGAACTTGGCAAGTGAATACTCCAAGATGGGAAGATATCATGAGGCTCTGCAGATTGAAGAGCCACTGGTGGAGATATCCAAACAAATCATGGGAGAGCAGCATCCTGATACTCTTAGTAGGATGCAGAACTTGGCAAATGAATACTCCAACATGGGAAGATATCATGAGGCTCTGCAGATTGCAGAGCCACTGGTAGAGATATCCAAACAAATTATGGGAGAGCAGCATCCTAATACTCTTAGTAGAATGCAGAACTTGGCAAGTGAATACTCCAACTTAGGAAGATATCATGAAGCTCTGCAGATTGAAGAGCCACTGGTGGAGATGTCCAAGCAGATCATGGGAGAGCAGCATCCTGATACTCTTAGTAGAATGCAGAACTTGGCAAATGAATACTCCAAGATGGGAAGATATTATGAAGCTCTGCAGATTAAAGAGCCACTGGTGGAGATGTCCAAGCATGTCATGGGAGAGCAGCATCCTGATACTCTTAGTAGAATGCAGAACTTGGCAAATGAATACTCCAACATGGGAAGATATCATGAGGCTCTGCAGATTGCAGAGCCACTGGTGGAGATATCCAAACAGATCATGGGAGAGCAGCATCCTGATACTCTTGGTAGAATGCAGAACTTGGCAAATGAATACTCCAACATAGGAAGATATCATGAGGCTCTGCAAATTGAAGAGCCACTAGTGGAGATGTCCATGCAGATCATAGGAGAGCAGCATCCTGATACTCTTAGTAGAATGCAGAACTTGGCAAATGAATACTCCAAGATGGGAAGATATCATGAGGCTTTGCAGATTGAAGAGCCATTGGTGGAGATGTCCAAGCAGATCATGGGAGAGCAGCATCCTGATACTCTTACTAGAATGCAGAACTTGGCAAATGAATACTTCAAGATGGGAAGATATCATGAGGCTCTGCAAATTGAAGAGCCACTGGTGGAGATGTCAAAGCAGATCCTGGGAGAGCAGCATCCTGATACTCTCAGTAGAATGCAGAACTTGGCAAGTCAATACTCCAACATCAAGAAAAAGCCCTAAAGCCCAGGCTAACCTGGCTGGCCAGAGGACACCCCCTAAATCCTAGGCAGCCTTGGGCTCTCTGAGCATCCTGAGGCCATCTCAAAGCCATTTTCAACTGGCCTCAGAGGTTCCAGGGAGCCCAGGTCACCCCAGGGATTCTCAGCAATCTTGAGGCTCCCTAGGATTTGGGGGGTGTCCCTGGGCAGCCTGGGCTTCAGATCATTTTTCTTGATGAACATTGGAAGATATCACACTGTGACAAAGCTCTGCAGATTGAAGAGCCACTGGTGGAAATGTCCCAATACATCATAGAAGAGTAGCATCCTAATACTCTTACTGGAATGCAGAATTTGGCAAGTGAATATTCCAACATGGGAACATATTACAACACTCTGCAGATTGAAGAGCCACTGGTGAAGATGTCCATGCAGATTATGGGGGAGTAGCATCCTTGTCACTGTCTTTCTATAAGCACCTGTGACTGTATATCATTTGACTACTCTGTTATCATTTTCCCCTAATCTTTTTGTCCATTCATCTGATCTTATCTATCAAAAATTTGCCTTATGTAGTAGTATATAGTTGCTGACTAATGGATCATGTTGCTGCAGTATTGCCGCAGTTCACTTTGGTCTGCAAACCTTCAATTTTTGCTGAACCTTGAGCCTGAACCTGGGGTCCAGTTCAGAAATTTGCAAGCCATAGACCTGAACCAGAGGTTAAGGTTTAAAGGTTCAGGTTCAGAGGTGCACCAGGTTTGACCACTGATAGTGCAATCTGTAGAAAATTCTTGCTCAAAAATTGTTCAAGTAGTTTATAGTTTTTCAAGGGGCCCCGGCCCGGCGAATCCCGGAACGGGGGTGGGGAGGGAGGGTCAGCCATGAAGGCTGAAAATTTTTTTTTGACCTACCTTCTCGGAGGGTCAGAAAAGGCTTAAATGAAGTTTTTTCGATGTCTGCACTACAATATACTGTTGTGCGCCTTTTCTGAAGGTACAAAGCTTGGCACACATGGTAACCGAGGTGGGGGTCCGAATCGGTACACTCATTAACACATTAATGAACAATGAGCCATAGCTCAGCAGCATGTGATGTTTTGAGTTGAGTGGCCCTTTTCAGGGAAGCCTTTGGCCACCTCATTGTGTCCAATGTTGGACGAGAATCCATTGTTCATTCAACATGTTCTGGCTATGAGATTGCATGAGGGTGTGAAATATAAGTCTTGCTCTGAGTATTGAAGAACAAAACCACCATTCATAGCAAAGCAACAGTAACTGACTCAAGCTCAATGACAACAAATGTGAACACAATAGATATCAATGTATGTTCAGCCTGCTCAAATTGTTGTGCTTATCTGACCTTCTGTGTCCTTTAGACCATGACCATAGATTCCAATGGGAAGTTTGAGTGTCCCAACTGTCACAAAAAAGTAAAACTCAGACCCGGAGGGTTGAAAAACTTTTCTCACCATTACATGAAGAAAGGATGTCGAGAGGCCAGTGACAAGTATCAGAATTCCAGAAGAAAGAAGCTGTTAAAGTGGACACGTCGGATGCATAGCCAACGCGTCTGTCATGTGATGGTGTTGTGGACGACAAGCTATCCATCTTGAAATTACCTCTGTGTGCAGTTGTCTCAGGAAGCCGAAGTTTTGGATAAGAGTTTTGGATAAGTCGGATGTTTTACCTCCTTTATATTTTTCCTATATTTTCCAATTTGTTTTCCTCATATATAATTGTACGAATTGGACAAGTCCCTCAGAACTCTCTACTGTGTTGTTCTGAGGGTACGTATTTCCTTTTCCATATCATTTTCCTATATGCTAATGTTACTATAGTTTTGTGTACTTACGTAGGCTATAGGTGACGAGAACTCTCTACTGTGTTGTTCTGAGGTT
>KN834787.1:136446-149895 GCA_000827265.1 Collybiopsis luxurians FD-317 M1 | reverse complement strand
CTCTTACTAGAATGCAGAACTTGGCAATTGAATACTCTAATATGGGAAGATATCATGAGGCTCTGCAGATTAAAGAGCCACTAGTGGAAATATCCAAGCAGATCCTAGGAGAGCAGCATCCATCTACTCTTACTGGAATGCAGAACTTGGCAAATGAATACTTCAAGATGGGAAGATATCATGAGGCTCTGCAGATTGAAGAGCCACTAGTGGAAATATCCAAGCAGATCCTAGGAGAGCAGCATCCAGCTACTCTTACTAGAATGCAGAACTTGGCACTTTCATCCTCCAAGGTGGGGAGATATCATGAGGCTCTGGAGATTGAAGAGCCACTTGTGGAAATATCCAAGCAGATCCTAGGAGAGCAGCATCCTGATACTCCTGGTAGAATGCAGAACTTGGCAATTGAATACTCCAAGATGGGAAGATATCATGAATCTCTGCTGGTTGATGAGCCACTCTTACAGATCTCCAAGCATATCCTGGCAGATCAACATCCTTAGTGCTGGGTTGGGTTAGGTCAGATTGGGCCAGGTCAGGGTGAAGAATATCCTGAACCTGCCCCAAGGTGTAGTATCAGACTAGGGTTGGGTTGGGTTCAGGTCAGACCCTGGGTCAGTTTTGAAAGGGAAATTTTGACCTCAGTAACTGTGGGACAAGGTTTTTACTAATCTCTGTAACTCAGCTTCAAAACGATATGAGATATTAATATACAAATCAATATATAATTCATTAACATGCTCTTTTTCAATGCCTCCATCCTCTCTTTCCAACTGAGTTTCAGAAAATTGTACATTATCAGTGGTAACCGGTAACCTTTGAGATCATGGCCACATCGACAGCGAGCCATTGAGGGAGTACAAATTGACCATCACTCGGAGGGGTAGAAGAGCCAAATATTTATTCCAGTATATTCCCCATGTGCATCAGGAGCTCCAAATCCGACTGCAGGTGTTCCCAGTGCTCCGCCATACATACCCTATTATTGAGTGGTGTTTGCAGTGTATTGTTGCTGTCGCTGCAATGTGTAGTATGTAGTCAGTGGAAATCATAGAAACAAAAAACGCAGGTGAACGAACTTGATGTAGTTCTACTCGTTGCACTTGGGGAAGGGCTTGGGCTTTTGAGTGCCGACAAGGAGAAGGTCATCAGTTAGTCCTTTTGCTTGTGCAATGTGTGATTCTTCAGGTCTACCAGAAGAGGAATGAGTGTTTGGAAAACCGGTAAAACAAAAGACAAGCAAGGAAGCAATGTGTATACCATTGAAGAAGTAAGCCGAAGCTGGGGAGGACAACAACGAAACAAATGTGTATATGAGACTCACACTATATGGATGCTCAAAAGCTCATATTTGCCCTTCCTTTCTCCTGCTTGGATGAAACCAAACCAACACCCTTAATCTGTACCCAAGTCCCACTCTCTTGCTGAATATACTTGAAAAATGATCCCTGTGCAACAATGTTAATCATTCACGAAATCTCAAAGTAGAAAGAAACAATTGTTTAGTATGAAACAATGGAAAACTCACCCCAGACTCTTTGTCTTAACATCAAAATTCCTTATTCAAAGTGGCCATAATATGCATATAAAACAGTCTTTTTTTCCGTCATTTAGACCAATTTGAGTGCCGTATTTCTTTAATTGATATTGATGCTCCAATTTGGTCTTGACTCTGTAAAAAACTGAAAAAAAAAAAAGAGTAAATGAGAATCCTACAAAATAATAAAAACAGGAGATAACCTCATCACCTCAGGCTGAGTCTGTTGGATCTTAGACGAATATCCGTAAGTGGTGTCCTGAGTCGCGTGCCCGCGTTCCGCGGTTGCTGGTTTGATTAGTAGTATGTGCATGTATACTTCTGTGCGGATATGATCTCGCACTCAGCTCCATCCCTATCCTTCATCCTCATCTTTCTTCCCTACTTCTTCTTTATTCCGAATACCTATATTTAATGCAGTAGTTTCAACCACTACCCTCAGAATACATTCGTTGCTCTGAGGGTATGCGTTTCTCCTTCTCTCAAAATATCTCTACTTACTTTCTTACCTATAGTTTCCGCGTTCTTACTTAGGACTATAGGATTATTCTTACAGAGTCAAACTCTTGCAGAATACATACTTATTCCTCTTGCATAAAAGCTGCATGATTCAAGCCTCCGCTCATGGCACCACCTCCTTTTGCAATTTTCGTACCCGAAGCCGCTGAGCCATTCAAAATAGACACGATGGGAGAGCCTAAGTGAGAATTCGAGCTGAATACGACCTGTCGAGCACGTTTTGGAGTGGCTGTGCATGCTATGTCCATAGCCGTTCACGGACATGAGACGTGAGCCTTTGATCCTCGAAGTCGTCTGATTCATCGAAGCCAAAAATGGCCTCAAATATACATGAATATCAAGCTTCTATCTAACTAATCTTTCCTTTTACCCAAAATGCGCTTGAAAAATTGCTTTGGTCCACTGCTGCTCGCGTTTATCCAGCAGACCTCAGCTCAAATACCCTCGGTTAAATCTTTTACGCCTTCCAGCTTCAGGTCATCTTTTATCGTCGATTCCAACGTCCAGATCATTGTAGACTCGAGATTTGCGGGATCTGGATCTCCGACTCTAGGTGGATTTGCCCAGACATTTCGTTCCGATCTTGAATCGGTTACTCGTAGCAACGTCTCGCAGGTGCACATTGGGAATGCGCCATCCAGTCCCAGTGTTCCGACAATCTTCTTAACTCTCGGAGTCTCAAATTCGTCCAATCTTACGCTATTCAATGGAAAACCGAGTGTAGAGGGGTACGAGTTTGAGGTTACTGAGAGACTATACACCATTCGAGGCGTTGAAGCAATAGGTGCTTGGTGGGGTACTAGAACACTCTTGCAACAAGTCGTTCTGTCGATTGCCAATGGAAGTAATCCTGCTGCTATCCCTGCTGGTTCGGGTTCTGATAATCCCGGGTGGGAAATCAGAGGATTCATGCTGGATGCAGGACGTCACTGGTTCGAAACTTCGTTTTTGGGTGCGCCGTATGATTGCTTTGCAGATGGTTATAGGATCTCATGTTATCTCTAGCTGACCTATGCATCTACGCATCCTTCTTCAAGATCCAAGAGTTCCACATCCATGCCTCGGATTTCGTCGACAACCCAACCATCCTCGCCGGCCCAAACTGGCGAGACCTGTACTCTGGCTTCCGCTTCCAACCTGCATCTGACTCTCCCATCTTTAGCCTCGTTCCAGAACTGAATGAGAGCTGGACACAGAACCAGTTTACGACTCTCCAAACGACCTGCTCCAACCACGGGGTCACCATTGTCCCCGAAATAGACACACCGGCCCACTCGTTGGTGATATCCAAATGGAAGCCGGAACTCATGATTGAGGGATCGCCTGATCTCTTGAATATCTCCTTTCCCGAGACCATTCCTTCCGTCAAATCCATCTGGGACGCGATTCTGCCCTGGTTCACTTCATCCGAGGTGTCGATTGGCGCTGATGAGTATGACGAATCTTTGGCGAATGACTATATCACCTTTGTTAATGACATGAACGAGTATATCACCAGTACGAGCAGAAAGGCTATCCGGATCTGGGGGACGAATGAGCCTAGCAAGATGGAGAAGATCTCCACTAATGTTACTGTGCAACATTGGTGGTTCCCGGGTGGCTCGATTCCTGTTCAGCTTATGAAACAGGGATTCAGTATCATCAATTCCGACCAAGTTTTCCTCTACCTAGATGGAAAGTTTGCTGAAAACGGACAATTCCCTTGGACGCTCAACTTGACCTTACTGTGGTCTGGTGCTCCCGGTGGCAAAGGGTGGGCACCAAACATTTTTTCCGCCAACGACCCTACGAACAACACCTCCATTGACAATCCTCTCCTTCGGGGGTCAATTATGGCACTATGGAATGACTGGGGGAACAACGCGACGACGCCGTTGGAGATTTATTATCAGCTTGCGCAGAGTATTGCAGTTGTCGGGGAGAAAACATGGGCGGGGTCAGACGTTCGACCGAGTGGCCTGACGCAAGATGAGTTCGAGCGGATATACCCGATCCTGAACGCGGCTGCCCCTGGTCAGAATCTGAACCGTGCGACGGGATTACCGCCTGGTTCAGAGGTGTTCAGCTTTGATAGCATCTCGTCGTTCCCTCTCGAAACGACATTCGAATCCGTAGGACCACCGTATACCCTATCGTTCACAGTCAAACCTCCCCCTCCTTCCCCGGCAAGCAAAAACGATTCCGTATCGACGCCGTTGTTTACAGGCCTCGATTCGATACTGTACCTCGAGTCAATGACGTTCGAGGACCCGGCGACCAACCTCCGGTACGACCTTGGTTTTGACCTCGTTCCGGACGTGTTCACGTCTGTGGAGATTCACGCTACGATCAACCATACGTATGCGCAGTTGAACGGGTCTGCGGAGAGGTTCTATTGGACGTCGGATCTGAGTATACGAGGAGCGTTTTTCCAGCTTGTGAATATGTCGTTTGCGGCTCCGTCGCATGTGATTGGGCAGGATGGGTTTGCGGGGGAGTTGGTTAATGTTAGTTTGAAGCTAGGGGATTGAGGTGCTCGGAGCTGGGTCGAATGTTTTTTTTTTTGTTTGTATGTTCAATCAGACGAACTCTGTATACTGTTAGCCTTGTATTCGAGCGCTATCTCGCAGCCAGATTTCTAAGCGCGGGAGTGTATGCTGAAGGAAGTAGACGGGAAGATACTCGGGCGAGAGGCTGAAATTCGAACGATGCCACAGTGAAAAGTCATGGAAATATTTTTTTCATTAAAAGGATTATGGATACAAGACTTCGAGTAGTACAGGTCGGTCATATTTGAGTTACTGTTTCTATATAGAAGAGGCTGTGGTCAGCGTATGTTGAACGGCTTGCATAAAGAAAGAACGATAGAGAAAAAAAAAGGCAAGAAAAAGCGAAAAGATCAGAGAACCGGGTATCGACTCGGCAGAAAACAGCCTTGGAAAAGGCGTTTCCTGCTTCAGACGGCACTTCCTAAAGCATTCGGTCGAGAAATCGTCATGTAGAAGAAAAACGAAACACTAGAAGAGATGAAAGGAAAAAAAAGTTGGGGATGAACTCACCAAGCCGATTCTCTCTTCTTCCTGATTACCCGACTCTGACTGAACCCACCAAGAATGTAACGACCAAGTAAGAATAATAGAGCGAACGAAGCTTGAACAGTCGTTCTACCTGAAAAATTTCGAGACGGGATGTGGAAGACACGCTGCAAACTGCCGACATGATGCGAAAAATTTTAAAGAATAAAATACCGGCCGCTCGGCAAACGGCAGAGAACTATGTCACCGCGACGCAGTCACCTTTTTTCTTGACTTCTTCCAGTGTACTACTTTCCGCTCTCCTTTCATTCTCGCCCTTACCAAACTTGCCAACAAAACAGTATTCTGAACCATAATTTACGCCGTCGAGTTGAGAGGAAGAGGGTTCAAAGGGCCAGATGCCAAAGCGTTGAAGGGATACGGAGTTGGAAAAAGTCTATCTACTATTTCCGCTAAGTACTAGATTCCAAATCATTGAATTTTGAGCACCAAATGGCCCACTTCCCAGTTCGACTCATTGCCGGGTCCGAGGCTGCAATACTTAGTATGCACGTGTGAGTTCTACGTTCAGCATCAGCTTTCCAGACTGGTTATTTTTTGTCTAATTTGCCCTTTTGAATATGATTATTCCCTCCACAAAAAGCATTGATGCGAAGCGTTTTCTGAATCAGCCAAGATTTGTCAAGGTCATTCGCTTTGGAGTCAATGACTGGCCCTCAGATCCTTTTTTTTTTCCTTCTCTTACTTTTTCTTCTACACGCGCAAATGTTTATTATTATACATCGAATCACTACTAATACACACAACAAATGTCCGCAAGTGATGATGAACCCACGCCCAAGCACCTACGAACCTGGCCGGAAGTGGAGAGAAAGTGCTGATCCTGGATGAGCCTAAGCCCAGCGTCAAGCTGAGGAGGCTCTATTATGCGTGGTAAACCTGGGTCTACTTCGATGCCTGATAAACCTCTTCTTCAACCTCGGCTTTCTACTTGACATTTTAGCTTCGTCCTTCGAGTATTAGAAAAACTCGACCTACCTGAAGCATTTCTATGATGGCGGATTTAAATTTCTCCTCAGTAAGCTCGGGGACCGGCTCAACAAATCTTCCTTGTAGTACTATATCAGCTGGACGAAATTCTGCCCCTTCTATAAGGCTGATGATATGGGACGGTGGGCTATTGCCTCTAGCTTTTGAACAAGTGAACCAAATAGTATAAGCGCCTTTTGTAAGTGACTTGTTGTCTCCATGTAGTCGTGCCGCTTGGCCGCTGTTTTCTCGAGCTATTTGCCATTCCTGATCGATGCTCTCGAAGCGCCTTTGAAGTACCGTTCTCAAGTACTTGGACATTGGACCATTTAATTTCATGTGGCTCTGCATCAAAAATCAGTATTGAACGAAGACGGAAGTATGCTAGACTTCACCGAGGTGAGTTCCGCCTTGATGAGATCTACGAGTGGCATTATCGAGTACTGGGCTTTGATAAAATTGGATGTTGAAGATGGTAGAGCCTTGGATGGAAATCATAGATTTATAGCCCCTTCAAGGATGGTGTAATCTGTGTGTCCTCGTAGAGCACTGTGGCGACCAGTTTGCCACACTAGCGAGTCATTTGCCACATAAAAGATGTTGCAAACCAAATGTCATGCTCGTGCGTGAGGAACTCCGGGACGTATCATACGAACACATATAATTTGCCACAAGTGGGCTCCCAATCTTTATTGTCTGAGCTCAAAAATACATCGACTTGTGGGGGATGTTCTGATCTTCTTCAAAATCCATATTGCCCGACACTGGATGACTTGTTCTGATTCAACAGTGCAAATTGTGGCCAGTCGCCTCGAGTTTCGCTGATTTCCGATCTGGTAGGTGGGTGGTGCGTAACACAAACGGATAAGGTGTGCAGTACTAATATCCCATGCCTCCCGCAAGATTCCGAAATCATAATTAACGGCGCAACAGATTAATGCAGCATACCTGAGGCTTATACTATAGTTTCGACTCCTGATCCCTGCATAGTCATCTTGACCAGGTCTTATGTCTGCTAGGTGCTGGTTGGATTAAGTACATCTACAAATAAACTATGTAATCATGCGTGGAATAACACCCATTTACTCGGAAGGTACTGGATCATCATGAAGTCGCGAGCGAATCCCAGACTTTATGCGCCAACGCAAGCCCTCGGCAGAATTCACCGACTGATCTTCATAATAAAAATGCTTCCGTACCTCTTCAGGAAGCTCACCAATCCGATTATTTTGCCTCTGGTATCCATCATCTCCCCAATTCAATGCCCATTGTATTCGCTGTGCATCAGAAAGTGGGGTTTCCATTAGACGCCACTTCAATTTGGAACTGTCATCTTCACCATAACCCATTAAGCAGAGTCTCAGGTCTTTGTTGAAGTCCCAGTGGCCCTTGGACCAACGCTCCGCCAGAGGTGCAGTGACATATCTGCATTCTGCAAGGGCCCAGTCAAGGAGGACTGGTGAATTATCTGTTTGTCGAAGTAAGATGTTGTTTAGATGGATGTCGCTGTGGAGAACACCGATACGGCGCAAGCGTCGACCCATCTCAAGAACTCTCTGCGAGACACTTTCTGCTGCTTCGCAAGATAGTTCACCCTTCTTGAAGGAAGCCATCGTACGCCCTGGAATGTATTCAATCAAGATGCCATCTATGTGAGAGACCGAAGAATGGAGAGATGCATCGAACATCATGGGGAGGCGGACGGAGTCATAAAAACGAGGTACTAGACCTGTTGCTTGTGCCTCCGAAAGATGAGCATATGCGTCGCATTCTTTGTGGAATGCTTTCTGGGATTCGGACCAAAATAATAATTCATCATGCCATCGCGGAGGGTTGTCATGTACAAGCCCACCTCTAGTTAGAAGGTCGCACTCTGGAGTAGAAGAGTATCGGCCTATATAATCATGTATCTGTTCTTGGAAATCAGTTTCAACCTCCTCTGTCCACAGGTCTCGCTCAAATACTCCACGCGTGGTGAGGTAGCGGCGGTCAAAGAGCTTTAGGACACAGAGACGAGGAAGATGTGAGATTGGAGGCAGCTCGACTACAAGCAAAGCAGAATTCGTGAATGGGAGAAAAGCTTGCTTAATTTGAGTCGTTACGATTTCTTTAGACTTGGAGAGCGTGATGTTCAATTTGCCACCAACTGCGTAGTACGTTTCAACTGGTCTACGACTATGATAAAGATGACAAATGCACTCGAGTAATTAGTATGCACTTACTTGAGCCAGTGATTTGGAGCGTAGGAAGATGACTGGCGGGCCACTTTGGGGAGCACAGGACGAATCGAATTTGCCAACATCATAGAAGTTAAGGTTAAAGTAACCGCCACATAATTTTTGGTGATCACTTTGCCGCGCTGCCGAACGGCAGGCTCTTCCAGTCATGTGTTTCCATACAAATGGAAATCAAAGCATGCGATGAGACGCAGGCAAAAGTCTGTGGCTCGGGGAGGAAATAATTGGTGCGCTACGGTTCTTTCTTGAATCCTTATAAGTATATTGTACAGAACAATGAGACTGGTGCGGGAAGGATTCGAGAGACGCTTAGTCAATGTGAATGTTGGGAGTCTTGCTTCAGCGACACTGATGTCGTTCCACAGTGTGATGGAGTCCACGAGGGTTTGGATATGGATACGGATGCAGGTACGGATGATTCTAGTCCTTCGTTGCTTTTTACATAGCAACTTCTCCGCCAAACTCTGAGAAAATAAAAGGCCTCTGTTTTGGTGTTTTGGCGGATTGTCAGGAGCGGAACAGACCGACCGACGCTTAAAGGTAGTGATTCACGTTCTATTTCAGCTTCACTTTGCTTCGTTAGAGGAACATCCACATTGGTGTGTCTAACTTGCGATTGACACGATGGAAAAAATTTTTAAATGCCTGCCGTCCAGCGAGCAGCAAAAGTATCTTTCTTCTCGACTTCTTCCTCAATCTTGGTGTACTGCTCTCCGCTCTCTTTTCATCTTAAGCTTGCCAACTATTAGCTTAGCTTCAAGCTGACTACTTCCTGGCCACCAAACCCATCTTGCCTGCAGATACTCTACATTTCGGGTTCCGGGGAACGATGGAGGACATATTCACGAGTTACAAAACGGCCTAGTATGCTCAAATCCTCTAAATAAAACTGTTCGATTCTCTCCCCCCTCCCCCATATTATAATATTCCCTAGCAAAGAGTTCAAATAAATTAGTTGTCTCTATATGTCCGATACTATGTATGTGTGAGTTCTTCGTTCACCATCAGTTTTCCCGTCTATGTCTGCTTCGTCCTTTTGAATGGGACTATTCTCTCCTCAGAGTGCCTTAATGCAAAGTGCCGTTTGGATCAGAAAAGATCTTTTCCAGACGTGTTTGTTTTCGAGTCGATGAGCGGCCCTATCCGACTTTTTTTTATCTTTCCTTCTCTGAGTTTTTCTATCACTCATGGCAAATGTTAATATATGTCGAATCACTAATACGTACAAGAAATGTACGCAAGTGATGATGAACCCCCGCCCAAGCGCCTACGAACCTGCTAGTCGAAAGTGGAGAAAGAAGTGCTCAACCTGGACGTGCCTAACTTGAGGCACAGCATGCTAAGGAACCTCTACCTTCAACGTACGCGCAGTAAATTTAGCTCTAGGTTTTTCAATTTTAATTGTATGTGACTCGAAAATACATCGGCATGAGTCAAAGACACCACCCTTACTGCAGATCAACTTGGTCCTGCCTTCTTCACCGGTAGACCACGCGCCTTCGTGCTCCAACTCCCCGACACTCTCGAGTACAAACTCGTCCATATCCCAGCTCCCCCGAATATCAAACACCCAGGATGACTAGGAGACGAACTCTCTCCTTCTCCTTACGCGTTGGAACCAAAGTCGGGACTAGAGCCCATTTCGTCTCATCGAATGTGGGAACAAGTTTCCATTGATTTTGTGTTGTACCCGCTCGAGGAGAATTTTTGGATCAACGAAGAGTCTCGGCCATTGGATATCCTTGATCTACTGGAACAGGAACTAGATTTTGAGCTGGGGCGGGAGGTAGGCGGGGAAGAAGGGGGCAGCGGCGCCATGGACTCGTGCTCAGTAGGGAGAGGTGAAAGGGTTTCGTAGCCGTAGTGATTCGTCACTGTCGTTTTGACCGGACGGGTCCTCTCCTCATCGTATCCGCACCCGTTCCCATATTCATCTTCGACCTCTTCATCAGCCTCCTCCTGCGGATACACTAAACAAACAGGGACCTCGTCTTCCAGAATCCTCCTGATCTGTCCATCTCCGCGAGAGGTGTGTTATTAGATGAAGGAATAGCAAATGATGGAAGAGCGTCGTCGACAACGGAAAGAAATGAGTCCCTAGAAGAACGGTCTCCAGCGGCAGGGGTGGTAGTGAAAGGTCAGACCTAATTCACCTACACCGTCATCGTCGTCGTCATCACTGGACATCGACGGTGTTGTTGACGATGACCGGGAAAGAGGTGGGGCAAGGCGAAGAGGGAATTTAGAGTCGTTGGTAGAGGTAATTAAAGAGAGGTGGTCGGGAGAGCAAGTAGACAAAGGATGGCGGATGGTGGTACAGAAAGGAGGAGATGAGGTTCACGGGTAGGGTCGACTGTGGATGGTTTGGGTACAGCTGCGGCTAGTCCTGATGCTGGAGCTGAAGGAAGCGTTTGAGTCAACTTAGTTGAAGGTCATCTTCGTCTGAGTAATCTGTCCATGACCATCTTTGTAAAAGAAAGTTGAAAGAAAGAAAGTAAAAGACGTACCAGTATGGACATCAACCAGCTGCGGCGCTATACTAGGGTGGAGGAAAGACGTCTTTTGCGATAGCGACCACGGACGTTGACATCTTTCAACGGCGAGGGTATGGGTTAGGCCGATGAGGTGCCATGTGGGTCATATACACTCAATCCACGCGTAGCAAAATAATTAAGGAGAATATGGGGCCTTTCGACATGTAGTGTCAGAAGGAAGACAAAAAGACGTGTTGCCTGTTTTGGGTGACTTTCCCACCGACATTGCCGGCTTCGGAACGTTCCTTCCGGGCCGTACCGAGAGTCCTCGTTTTGAAACGGTAAGATGATCTGAACTTCGCCAAAGACAGACTGAAAAAGTTTCAACCACATCCTGATTCTAGATTCCCTTTGTTCGTGCCGCATCGGGATACTCCTCAGAAATCCGGCCTTCAGATCTTGGACCATGCTGTGTAATACACTTCCTTCCTTCCTTCCTTCCTTCCTTCCCTTGTCCACATCACAAAAGGAAACGGTGTATCGCCATGCGACCGCCGTGAACCACGGGCATGAAGAGTGTCCAACTTTTGACATCTGATCGACACGTTCTGGGCTTTCATATCAGCAACAGCATGTCAACAAGGTTCTCACGTTGTCTTTATTAAAGTAATCAAATGCCCTTCATCGTCTTGAACACGAACCGCCATCATCCCCCCATGCAACGCTACAAGAGGTCTCTATCTTGGTCATCCCAAGATTATATTCCCACTGCAAAAAGGCATCAGCTTCAAAATGACTCTGGTGAATACACTAAGTGGTGAATCGATGAATTCTGAGTGTGTGACTGACGTGATTACAGCGTCGGGGTCGGTATCCATACTATCTGGTGCATCTAGTGTCAGGATTGATGGATCACCGACGTTCAATGCTGCTGGGAGAGATGTTATAGTAAACCACTATCACGGTAAGATACATGTAACTCTCCATATGTAGAAACATGAGATTGACCTTGAGTTAGCAAAACAAATTGAGTCTGGAAAGCCAGACCTGTTTATGTCACCCTCACAAGTTCTGATCTGCCCATCTCCTACTCAATACTTTGTTGGTCGCCAGGATATCCTAGATAAACTGGTTAGAATATTTTCTACACCAGCTCTTCAGCAAAAAGTGGTCCCTCTTGTTGCAAGTGGGGGAACTGGAAAAACACAAGTTGTCCTTCAATTTGTTGCCCAAAATCATTCCAAGTGAGGCATAGCTATATTTTGGCTAGAATGCTGAAATTAAAAAAATCACATAGATTCTCAAATATATGGTTCTTTAATGCCACCTCTAAAACTGCACTCCTTGCCAATTTTAATGAGCTTGGAAAAGCATTGGGGGTTGGTGAAAAAGTTGAAGATGTTAAGAAATACCTAGCAAGGAATCAAGATAACTGGTTATGCATTTTTGACAATGCTGATAATGATCAGCTTTATCTCAAAGAGTATATTGCTAGTTGCGATCATGGGAATATTATCATAACAAGCAGGCTTGGAGATACAATTCAAATGGCATTTCCTGGGCCTCACATTGACTTTGGTGATCTTTCCAAAGAGGATGCTGTGACACTATTGTTAAAACATGCTCATAAAGAGCATTTTGAGGAGAATAAAGATTTTGCAATGGAAATTGTGCATGCACTGGGGTATCATGCACTAGCTGTAGCAACTGCAGGAGCATATATTCACAAAGCCCCAACCTGTACACTGGGGAATTACTTGGCTTACTTTAAAACACAGCAGAAAAAGATTCTTAATTATAGATTGAAAACTGTAGATAACTACCAGGAAACTGTTTACAGTACTTTTAAGCTCAGCTTTGATCAATTGAGTTACTCAACTCAGTGTTTTAGCCAAATTTGTGCCTACCTACATCCCCTGTCCATTCCAATAGCAATGTTTACTCAAGCTGCTGCATTTACTGGAGAGGATATTGAACCAGGAAATTCAAATCCACCCACTAGTGCAATCCAATACATGAGAAAGTTCTTAACATTGTTTCAAGAAGAGGGTAGATTTGAAACAAGCATAGAGGAGTTGCATCAATTATGTCTTGTGTCATATAATGAGTCTGAAGGGTCAATTACATTTCACCCAGTCATACATGCATGTATTAGAGAGACTAGTGAATATCAACCAGATGTAAAACAAGCAGCAATGTTAATTTTAGCACAAGCAACTCCCTATGGACAAACAGACAAGGAATTGCAGATGCTCAGACAACTGCTAGTTCATGCCAGTCAATTTGAAGATTTGTTAGAAGTTTTACCAGCTTTAAAGGTTCAGGACAGCTTTGCAAAAATTTTCACACATAGTGGATTTTGGAAACAAGCTGAGAGAATAAATAAGGCCAAACTTCAGTGGAGAAAGAAAAATATGGGGATAACCACCCTGATACATTGACTTCCATGGCCAATCTTGCAAATACATACTGGTCACTTGGGAAGTTTAATGCTGCTGAACAGCTTGATGAGGAGGTCCTTTCTTTGCGCAAGAAAGTACTTGGGGATAACCACCCTGATACATTGACTTCCATGGCCAATCTTGCAAGTACATACTGGTCACTTGGGAAGCTTAATGCTGCTGAACAGCTTGAGGAGG
>KN834787.1:55641-130265 GCA_000827265.1 Collybiopsis luxurians FD-317 M1 | reverse complement strand
GGAGGAGGAGGTGCTTTCTTTGCACAAGAAAGTACTTGGGGATAACCACCCTGATACATTGACTTCCATGGGCAATCTTGCAAGTACATACAGGTCACTTGGGAAGTTTAATGCTGCTGAACAGCTTGAGGAGGAGGAGCTTTCTTTGCAAGCAAAAGTCCCTGGAGATAACCACTGACTCATACCTTGACTTCATTTTCTGGATCATTATATGTAATATATACTAACCAAAGTAATATCAATTGCAAAATTTAGATCAATTTAAAAATTGCCTGTCTTGGATCAGGCATGAAATCACTGCAGCAGAAACTCAGCATTCCAATCTATGCACTTGTAATTTCCTAAGCTGACTTCCTGCCTGCTGTTGGTTGTGGATTCACATGTAGTACATATCCATGCCTTTTTTTTTGCCAAATTTAAAATAATTGAGCAGAGCTTTTCTGGATTATCCAATGTCACCCCTACTAACTGAGTTTGTATCAGTTGGGAGAATTTCAAGCTGATTCTGACTTGTTTGTTTTGAATGAAGCACCAGCTTATTGACACATAAACTCAGCATCCCCTTTTGTTCCATTCAATGTAAGTACATATGCTCAGGAGCCAGAAATGTTACATTCAATGTGATTACACAATAAATCATACAGTCAAGTACAGCTAATTCTAAATCCAGGGTTTATGAAGTTATGGTGACAATGATAGCCTGGATTTTGAGAGGGCTTTATGCAGCCATGAATGGCCTTTTGATTATTTCAGGATTTCAATGCAGATTTGCCATAATGATTTGGAATACCAACTCACCTGATAGTCCCACATGTCACCATCAATAGAACAGATTAATCAGAAGATTTTTGCTATGTATATATAGTGATATGGTCTATTTCATACCCCAAGCTAAACACATTATACTTAGGTAGGACTTTGGCAACACCAAGGATGAGCAGGTCCAGCATCCCACAGCAAGTTATGCACTTCCTGAGCACTCCCTCTTCCCAAGCATCATGACCACTTCCAGCCATCCCTTCCTGCCTCCCACCTTCCCACCTTTCCCACATCAGGAAAAATGTCCTGAAGCCTAGGCTGCCCAGGGACACCCCCCAAATCTTAGGGAGCCTCAAGATCCCTGAGGATCCCTGAGGATCCCTGAGGATCCCTGAGGATCCCTGAGGATCCCTGAGGATCCCTGAGGATCCCTGAGGATCCCTGAGGATCCCTGAGGATCCCTGAGGATCCCTGAGGATCCCTGAGGATCCCTGGGGTGACCTGGGCTCCCTGGGATCTCTGAGGCCAGTTGAAATGGCTTTGAGATGGCCTCAGGATGCCTGAGGTTGCCTAGGATTTAGGAGGTGTCCCCTGGCCAGCCTAGGTAGCCTGGGATTTAGGGTTTTTCCTGATGCACCCACCTCCCACCTTTCCTGCTCACTGTGCTCCCATTCATCTCTCCTACCTCCTGCATACTGCTTCTTACACATTGTACAGTTGATAAGCTTTCACATAATATAAATAATACATGTATTTCCAAGAAAAACAATATGTAATAAGGGTGTGCATGGTATAGTGTTGCCGCGGCTTGCGAGTAAGCCAGCTAATAGCCAGAGCCGATCAAGGGCTAGAGCTGAGCCAGTTAGTCAGTGGGCGCTCCAATGTAAGCCAGCTTCCCACAGCTCTGAGCTGAATGTTGCAGCTCTGAGCTGGCTCCAAGTCAACTCCTACCAGCTCAATTGCAAATCATCTTCCAATCATCCAAGAATCCACTTCAAATTCCCATATCACCAAAAACTCTTTTGTGTATTAAGTAACCTTCAGTTTTACTCTAAACTACGTAGATATTCAACATGTGTATCCAATGCCTTCTGCAACCAATATAGTTTCAACTCCTGATTGTATACTCTTGAGACTGCATTCAAATTATAGAACAAGGCCTTTAGAGTTCTGAGAGAATTTTGCCATGTCACTCACATCACCACATCAGGCAACATAACTATGTTGGTCCATACATAGCATCCATTAAGTGCTCATTCGAGGCTTAACACCCTGTAATTTACATTCACCTGCACCCTTACTGTAGTCAGCAATTATTGTAGAAGTATTTTACATTGGTTTCAGGGGGACTTTTTCAATCCGGCTACCCAGCTTGAAGTCAACTTGACCCCAGCTCAAGTCGGTCCATTCCAGCTATTGAGCCAGCTAAGTGTGAGAGCCGCAGCTACATGAGTCAACTTGCAGCTAGCCGAGCCGCAGCAACAGTAGCATGGTAAGGATATGTATAGAATTCACATATGGCATTCATAACAAGGAGAGTAGCTGACAGATACAGTCTATCAAGCCCTATTTCTAGCAGGTATAATGGATAAAAGAAACTGGCAGGGAGAACAGTGAGGAAAAAGATATATTTTAATCATCCAACTCATCTTTGTCTTCATCTTCCTTGTCTTTGCCACTGCTCTCATTGGCTCCCTCTTTGTCACCTTCAGTTGCCACTTGCTTCTTCTTGTCATATGGCCTCTTGACTGATGGTCCATTTTGATTCACTGAACAATGTTCCTTCATAGAAGACTTGCATGCACACTTTGTGGAATGTCCTTGTGGGTCTTCTGCAGCACTCCTTTTCTGCTTGCAATGAGTTCCACCAGTGTCACTTCTCTGTTTCCTGGCTGTCTTAGTTGGTATCCCAGCACCATTGTCCTCTTCAAGTTTCTTCATGTGGTCTTGATACTGCCATTCTGTGAGTTTGTACCAATAAGCCTTGCCACATTTCCATGCTTGGTAGAGTGTATTAAGCTTCTCAGAGTTGTTAATAAAGTGGGAGGACATGAACAGCACATATTCAGGCCTCCCATGAATGTCTATTCAATATTGAGCAACCATGGTCCATAGCATGCTGGAAGTTCTTACAATTGACAACAAGAGATTCTTTTCCAGTGATGGAACCTTGAGGGATGACAGTCAGCAAAGCTTTACAGATAGATAACTGGATACATATATAATCCTTCCAAGATAATCAGACAATTTCCTTTGTTTTCTCAGTTTTCATAAGAGTTCACATGCCATCTAGGGCCATCCAGGTTAGAGAGTAAACAGGAAAGAGAATAATGACACTCACATTTACTTGCTGTGGTCATGTAAGATTTGAATAAACAAAGAACTTCCCAGATTGATTTCTTGAATGCTTGCCTAAAAAAATCAGAATTGGGGCCTCCTCCAATGATGGTGGATAGATGACACTTACCTCATCTTTGAACTGACAGAGAAGTTTAGTAGCATGCAAGGCCCCCATCTTATTCAAGACTCTTGCTCCGTACTTTTGGTCCTGCTGATACTACTCCAGATCCTGCAAAAGTTGCCCCATCTTTTCTTTAACCTTATGTGCAGCCTGAAGTTCCTTGTTTTTCTTTGCAGCCCTCTAAATTTCTGCTAGAGGCCTCAATTCAATATTGTACCTGGGATCTTTCAGCAAACCTACAAATTGCAGCATTGGAATATTTCAGGCAAGATGGAAGCAGCCGCAGAATCTTATCTAGCCCTTTCAAAACATTCAGTCCCAACCACCAAGATGCTCATCATTCAATGCATTGATGGACTCACTTCAGTAATTGAGGCTCAAAAAGGTTTATATTTACCAGTTGCATGCCCCAAGTCATGAGGCTTCTGGCCAAGACTGGAGACTATTTGTGTTGGACAGGTGAGAGCATGAGACTGGTAATGTCAAGGCCGCTGGATTATGCAATCTCAGCTTTGAACAAGTAAGATATATTGGATCATATCTGTGAAAAGCAAGTCATCATCACCATTGGACCTTACCAGGTCTGCCATTTTGCAAAAGCTGATCCATGTTCAATCCAGCACAATATCCCTCCAACTTGAGTTCAGTATCATATGCCAAGGTTCCTAGCAAACTGGTCTGATTTCAAAATATAGCCCTCTTGCCAGAAAATACAGCGACTCAAATTGCCCACATGCAGCAATTGTAACTTTGAGCATGTCATCTGCAAGGGAGCTATTCCTATCCCTTTGGCAAAGAAGAGGACTCAGGATCAAGTGTAGGATTGTCTACAAGCTTTGGGATGGAGGTTGAGCAAGGAAGGTGAAAAGAAATTGGTGCTGGAGCTGACAAGTGACTGGGATTGCTATCTGCCCAAGCATTTCCAGAATATGTAGTGGGAGCAGGGGTAACCTTTGCCCTAATGTCCTTACTGATCCATTCAACCACTGGCATGTACCATGACTCATTGACACAAAAAGACTTGAACTCAGAGAGATTTAGTATATTATCAAGTATACCATTCAGAATATTGAATCAAAGTTTTCAGTAGTGTTCCTTCAGTGTGAAGTACAATGGGTGCCGAAATAAGGCGGTACTTTCAGAGGGTGTACAATTTAGTTCACCCACTAGTTGCATATGCATGTCGAAACTTGTTTGCTAGATTAAACAATAAGATTTCAAACAAACAAAGTCATAGTAAAGCTGAATGCACTACTATAAATCCTTCCGATGACCCCGTTGCAGCACCCAGATGATAAATGGGATGATTCCCATGTCTGGAGATTGAGGGTGGATCAGAACAAGCTATAGTGTGGTACCAATCATTGTTATATCTCCAGGAGCCGGGAAGCAGTAAACAGCATCTGGGAGCTGTCTTTACTTATCAACCCTTTGAAAAATTCAAATTGATTGTTTCCAGTGGCAATTGACATGCTTTGAGCCTGAGAAATTCTCCATGGAAGGGGAGGAATTTGATGATTGAGTGAGACTAGCAAAGTCCGGTAAGAGCTGCTCATGCGTAAATATGTTTTGACCATCATTTGCATTAGACGGACTAGGGCATGACTCTAGAACAAGGAAGATTCTGACCCAAAAGTATCTTCCAGTGGTAGGAGTGAGCCCTGTGTATTCAAATGTATCTAGTTTTGGTGAACGTTTTGAATTTGACAGAAGTAAATGGAAGCTTATGAGTATTTCCAAATCTACATCTAAATTTTGGTAGAATCTCTGATGATGAAAATACCTACATACTTTTTACCAGTATCTGAAGGCAAGATCCAGAGAAAGAGAGTGTTGAGCTAAAATTGTCAAGTAAAGCTCTGATTCAGTAATGTTATCCATAGGGAACCCTATCCAATGCTGGGGGAATCCTGTGCTTTCATCCAAGCAGTAGAGGTCAGGTCCAGATCAATAGCATTGTCTAGATTAGATGCATGATTATGAAAAGCACCACACGCCTCAGGAATCATAATAAAGCAAAGCTTTAGTACTTCCATTGACTCCCCACAACTCTCAATTGTTCAATTACCTCAAACTCAAATGCACTAAACAATGTCCAGCAACTCCTGTTCCCCAGACATTCCACCTTTCCATGGCTATGTGGAGACAACTGTCAATGCTTTATGACTGATCCATGCAGCACAACAGGGCATCATTCCCTGTATAACTTGTCATTTGAATGATACTGAATGATGGTCCACAATCAAAAGTGGCACCATCTTCATATTCAGTGTCAAAGAAAGCAGTATAAACAATGGACAGGTACAATAACACTGGCTTGTAACCAATATTGAGACTCACATTGCTTTGAAGACAGACTTTTGTAGTCTCCATCTTGTATTGCTGGAAATTTTTTGGTGAGTTGCTTCGGATCTACTAGCAGTGACAGAGCCAAAGACCATGTTTATTCTAGGTTTACTGGGAAATAAAAGAACGAGCTAGTAGCTGAGGAAGCCACAAGAAGACATACACTGGGAAGGAACCCAGAAATGTCCCCATTCATTGCAACTCACCTGGACTGTCTTCAGGATAGAAGGGAAGCTCGAGCACACAGAACAAAGGTGATCAAGGAACATTCAAGCCCAACAGTCTGATCAAGAAGGTATTTATCACTGTGGTCACTGTCTTCAAAATTTTTGCTGAAAATTATATTTGGAGACTATCGCTGTGACAATAGAAGGGTCTGATGTTCATCTTATATCATACTACATGTCTGAAGACATTCACAACAGAAGACTAAGGGTCTGTATTGAATCTGTTTCTTGATCAATGTTATTGTTTAATGTATTGGACAGCGGCCATCATCTCACCTGGATATCATGGGAATCTATATGCCGCCATGCATCTTTTGGCTAACAAATTTCAGGGTATCTCCCCAGGCTGAGACAGGATCATATGGAAAGCTACGCCTTGTGTAAGTTTGCCTTCATCTGAACAGATGAGATTGTAGCCCAAATAAAGCAGCCCCAAGCCCGAGGAGCAAGGTACTGTCAATTGCAAGGTTGAAGAACCCTCAAACAGCCATCCTAGTTCTTTAACATCCCCTATGCACTCTCCAGTGGATCACACCCTGAATCATCTATATCCATTGACCTCTCAAAGTGCCAGCTTTGCCCATTCGCATTCAAGCCATAGGAGGCAAGGTGGGGTAGATACCACTCAAACAGGACCCCGACCTGCAAGGCCAAGACATGTGGCCTCTATCTCCTACAACCTTGCCTACGCATATAGGAGGATTGCAAAGGGAAAGCAACAAATTGAGCTGAAATGAATCCTGGGCAAGTTCTGATTGGTCAATGTCATGTTCTACAGTTATTTTCTGGTACTTACAGAGCATATCTATTCTATAGATCATTCCAGAATGCAGTTTGGCAGTCTGTACCAAAATGATGTGGCATCGAGAGAACCTGATAATGTCCGAGTCTCTGATTTCAGTTCTCATTATGATACAAGTTGAGATCTGAGCACTCAGCGTTTATCTTGGATGCTGGGACCTGAGAGAGATAGCTGCAGCTGTCCTTCATGATCCTTGTACTCCTTGCCCTCCCTTCTTTTTGGAGAGGCTTGCCAGTTGTATGGCTCAGGTTGGTCTGTAAATAACAATTTGGACATTTTGACTTTGTAAGCACTGCTATCCCTGATGTGTCAGAGCTACACATCTTCATACACCTTGGATAGCACTCCTATGGCCAAATCTACAACCACAAATGAGAAAGTGAACCCTAGACAGTGAACGAAGAGTAGTAGGCACAATGTAAATGAGGTTCCTATAGGCAACCAAGGAGCTATTGGCAGGTAAGGGTCTTTTTGTTCATTATGATAGTGTTCATTGAAATCACATACTGGTCAGCCATTCTCTGTGGTTTTTCTCCAGAAGCAAAGGATTCAAAGTTGAAGGAGGTGAATACAATGTGGCTGGCAAGAATATCACAAAGTCGACCATCCACAATTACTTCATGTGGAACATAGGCTGAAACTGTGGCTGTTTGTTGAATTTTGTAGATTAACCTCTATATTTGTTTTTCCTGATTCCTTGTATATGTACATACAACTCAGTGTTCTAAGCTGACTAAATTGCCATGTACCACACCCTTTTTTCTGAAGTTACTGTTCATTTCTGGATTTGTTTTATATTTAGCACACTATGTTCCTCTGTACACTTGGGAGGTCCAAACCCATTGCAAATTGGCTGAAGTTCTCACACAAAATTGATACCCTTGGAAGGATTCCCGCAATACAGGTGTACTTACAATCAGACACACTCACACTTGTACCTGAGCCTCACACTCACAGTTGAGCACCTCACACTCACACTCAAGCAGCTCACACTCACACTTAGCCAGCTCACACTCACACTTAGCCAGCTCACACTCACACTTAGCCAGCTCACACTCACACTCTTGCTGGTCATGCTCAGACTCGTGCCGCTCAAGCTCAGACTTGGGTCCATGCTCACCTGTCCTTAGTTTTGAGACTTTGAAGGGGCTTTCAGTTGATTATATAGAGTATATACAAGATCAATTAGATAGCATACTGACTTAAATAAAAACATTATTAGTTTTGAGTGAGACTATCCAAGGAGTTCCAGTTGAAATTGGCAGGATTTACATTTGAAGATGGGGCTGATTGATTCAAGAATTCCATTGCATTAGTTTGGGCTACAGAATAGAAATTAATACAGCATATGGCGAATATGGGGAAGCTAAACATACGGAAGAGAGAGTAGTCCATATCCTGAACATAGCTTGAGCTTGAGCTATATGTTGGCAGCTGTTGCATGTTTGCATAAACTTGTGGCACTAGACTTGCTGGTCCAAGCTGCATGTAGTCTAGAGCTTTGTCTCATATATAAGATTATTCTCAAATGCAAAAATGAAAACTTACGCACAACAGAGCAAATTGTGCGTGAGTGTTTGTGGTGGCTGTGACAACAGCAACTGAGTTTGCACTGTGACTGGAAACAACATCAGTAGCTGCAGTAGTCGGAGGCTCAGAGCTCAGAAAACTTACTATTTGTGGGATAAGGACTGGTACGAGATTGTGCTTGAGCTTTTGATTGATGTATAGGAGCAGCCCAGCCAGAGGAACTAGATTTGATTCATGCCCTCAATGCCATCAGACCCATCACTGTCAGACCCATCACTGTTCTGAATATCTAGGGAACAAAGATTCAGCGGAGTAAGAAGCAGCAATATCTGAGTAAAAAAATTACCATCTTCTCTTTCAGATGCTTCATCAGAGTTGTAGATATAGATAGATTCATTTCCACTCTGATCCTTCTCTACGCATGTTCGCACAACAGCCAAGGCAGGGAACATTGATGAGTTGTCAATTTCGGCATCTTCTTGCTTGATATGGGGTTCCGATGCTAGCATATATATAAATGCATTTATAGTACAACTTAGTCCATAATACAAATATTTACACATATTTAAGAAGATCTTCACAGCCTTCATGTCAGAAATAGTCACATAACATGTCAAAATCAATCCAGGTAAAGCTGAGAAACTTTGCAGGGTTCCTCTCAATATACTCGGCATTGTAACACACTGTAGAATAGATGCATGAGTAATCTAAACAGTAATGACGCGCATCTGATGGAAGTGTGATGATGATGGGAGCACATACTTCATCATGAAATTTATGTAGAAGATCTGCTGGAACGCATCCAATGAGATTCTGAAGCTGCTCATCATTCTGTTGCCCAACCATGGGTGCAATGGGAGATGGTGGTACAAGAAGAAGTGGTATTTGATATACAATAAACAGCTAGTATATACTACTACCCAATTATCCTGACTGGGTATGAGCATGAGCTGGCCGAGTGTGAGTGTGAGCTTGCCAAGTGTGAGCATGGGTCTGCCAAGTGTGAGTGTGAGGCCCAGGCACAAGTGTGAGTGTGTCTAGTTATACCTATACCCCCGCAATACGTAGATGTAAACCTTGAGGATAAAGCATCATTGAAATCTCAATGCTTAATGAGGTAAGAATGATTCTTTCATAGTCAGACCAGGAAGAGCGATCATGAGCCAGACAGTTTACTTAGGAAGGTCAACAATTGAGAGTCATGTGATTGTGTTCACTTGCAATACTCAGCCAAGTAACAAGGATATGATTAACAGAAAAAAAGTCAAACACATTACCACAGCTTTATATCTTCCTCCCCTCCTTCACTCAACTTCTGAATGCTAAGAAACCTCTGTATGCAACTCGATGCCCCTCAACAAACTTGAGCTCACAACTGCATTTGACGGCTCACTCATAAGACTGATTGGCCCACTTGTGCGCCCTGCCAGAGCTGCACAAGCTTCCACGACATAAGCGCCAGCAAAATGTCTAGGAGGGATTTGGTTATCTCATATCACTATCATTTCTGTCACCAAAATCACCAAAATTTGACCTGTTTTTGGCCGCTGCGCAAGCACCAACACATCTGAATTCGATATTACCAGCACCTCTACTGGGTTATACAAACACACCATATACAATGATATGACCTGTATCCTGTCGGCCTTCAGCAATGAGATTCGCAATGGGCATGAATATTGGTGCAGACCTGCGCATAGTTCTGTATGAACATAGGATGTAGACACCACATCAATTTGATTCTCTGGATTTTATCACCACTGGGTGGACATCAATAGACACAGCGACCAATGACAATGCAGTCCAGAACACAGATGGTGAAAGTGGCGCCACTGCCTCCAGCGATGAGGGGTGGGGTTTCATATCACCTGAGATCAACAGAGTAGACTTGGATCGAGTATTCTGGGAGAGTAGCATGGAGATCTGAAATGGAATGCATTGGTCATTGTTGAGAGGAGATTTCTTCTTCTTGGCAGTTCAAAGAGCATTTTTTCCATTTCAGCGTACTTGTTAAGTGCTCGGGTACAGTCACCAGTCACTTGAACACCAAGAATGATTCCTCATCCACTTTTGGTCAAGATGGGGAAGTGAGGGAGGTAGTGTTCGAGGGAGCTTCCATGATCGTGAGTGGGTAACTTTCGAAGACACAGCCAGAGAAGAAGACTCTGAGACAAACATGTTGGCTGGCAATCCAATTAGAATTGCAGTCTTGAATGAGAATCTGGAAGGGAGATTTAGTTGTGAATCCAAGGAACAAACAGGGGGGATATTTACAAGCATCATGTTACAAGCATCATTCGAATCAACTGCAGTAAGGGTCGCATCCTTGATCCTTACACACAACATGAGCATGACCATATCAGCTGCGTAAAAGGCAAAGGGATGGAAGATCCACGGCGAAGCATAAATGGAGTGGTAGCATGCCACAATCTCTTCTTCGCAGGTCTGATGCTTGTCAGAATGAGCTCAAAGAGCACACCCAATACTGCAATGCTGCTGGTCTCCTTCTGCACGCCGATAATCTGTATGTTGTACTGAAGACAAATTCTTATCCAGAGCGAGCCGTGAAGAATGGCACTAAGGAAAAGACATCTGGCAGACCAGCAAAGGATATAATTGAGCTTTTAAGTTTTAGTATCCATTTCTTGGGCAAAGGAGAGAAGCAAATCGAGTTTTTCATAGGAAAAATAAAATATGACATGGGACGCAAGAGCCATGGCAGTACATCTGGCATACCCACGGCAGTACACCTTGTGCTGGTGCATGCCGAGCATAACTTGACTTATGACCGAACTCAATTCAATCGGGCTCTTTCGCGTAAATAGCAAATTCACTGAATGCACCAACTTGGTGGGCTCCTGGTAAGTCAACAGCAGACATTTTGAGCTATTGCAAAAACCTTTTTGATGCTATAGAGAGCTTATAACTGTCTCCTACTTAAAATAAGCAATGTGACTAGGAAATCAAGTAGATACTGGATATACGCAAAGAAAAGAAAAGTAATTGAGTTCACAAGATCATGTGCATAGAGTACTGTCGGAGTACTGCTGGAGTACTGCCATGGCTTTTGCGTCCCGTGTGAGTGGAAGCTATTGCACCTGTTCATGATGACAGCCGGCGAACCGGAATTCACGTGACCTTGTCTCCAGCCGACGAAAATGGACAATAGATGCTCGTCTCGACATATACAAGCGCCGCCAAGTCCAACCTTGTGTGTAAACTTGGCTACATACTTACTGTACACCACAACTGCAACTCATGGCATTTGCAATGACCAGAACCAAATCAAATATTGAAAGGCACATAAAGTTATCGACACCGCCGAGGGTCGGAGAGGATTCACCTCCGTGACTGATTGGGTTTGATGCCGTTCGGTATAGAGCTAATGCTCACGCACATGTAAGGGCTTTTCTTGACCTCTTCCATCTAAACAATGGAAGAGAACCTATTGCCAACCTCAACTGCAACTTCGCTCTCCGAAACTCAACCTCTCCTAGGAAAACAGCGACAACGAGAAAGCCTGAAGCTAATATGGTCTGAAGCTCTCGCTATTATGAAATCTGCTATCCCAATTTACGGGTGAGTCTCGTTTGTTCGTAAAGGTCTCCATTTGAATTTATCTCGGTATACGAAGGATGAATATTCTCGAATACTCCCTCGTTGGCGTCGCAGTCCTTTCTGTCGGGCACATATCGACAGTTGCCCTTGCCGCTGCCATCATCGCGGAGATGTCTGTAAACATCGTTGGATTGAGTATCATATCCGGATTTACAGTTACTATGGACACGGTTTTGTCTTCAGCATGGACTAATCCCTGGTTGCTGGTTGGGTTATTGGCGCAGAGCATGACATTGATAGTTGGACTTGTCTTGCTGCCAACAATCAATATTTGGTTCCACACTGAAGCTCTCCTGCTAAAGTTTTACCAAGAGCCGGAGGTAGCAAAGTTGGCTGGTTTGTATCTGCGATGCAGGTGTATTGGCTTACCTGGTAAGTACTCGCAGTCGTATTGTGTAGCCATTCATTCTTAGACCTGTTTACCCTTTCAAGCTCTTGCGTTCAACTGTTTCAGTGGGTACGTTGACATCGCGGTTTTCTTTTGGATTCTACATTCATAAACTGGACCTACCAGGCGGTCTTTGCAATGTCAAGGTTCGTCGCGTTTTTCTTTTGATTTTTTTTTGGGAGAGATATCTAAGTCGCGACCATAAATAGGCCTATACTCTGTTCCAGGCCGAATCATGGTGGTCGTCGCAGCAATCAACTTGTTTTTGAATTATCTCTTAGGTAGGTTTCTTCCTAATTCCCCGCTTACATCCAGCAGACGTCTCATTCTCATCTCCATTCTAAACAGTCTGGGGTCCGCCAGTAACCCGTCTCGGATTTATCGGTGCTCCAATTGCTACAACCATATCATAATATCTTCTTGCGCTGTCGTACATGGTTTATCAGATATACTGTGGTGACAGGAAAACTTGGTATCCCATTACTTTAAGCAAACTGCGGGGCATATTGGGGTCCGGCAACTTGGGTTTGTTGTTCAAGTTAGGTTTAACTGGGGTCAGTGAGTGGCTATCCCACTTTGACATCGGCATTTCTGCGCTTACTTGAATGATTGCTTGCAGGGAGCACTGTATGGGGATGCTGGGCCTGGGATATTGTCGGACTGGCTGCATCTCAGTGAGCATTTCCCCTCATCTCTGTCTGCCTCTCTCCCCCCAGGATTGTCTTCCCCAGTTCATGCCTTCTGTTTCCTCATTTTGATTCTGACGGAGTCACTTCTCACCAATAGGCTAGGTTCAAATAGTGTCCTGGCATCTTATGCTATTCTCCTTGTTACTGTATCTACTTTATCGCAAGGTCCTTTCTCATTGGGAATAGCAACTTCAATACGGTTAGTCAGTCCGATCGATCGGGAGCCTCAGATCGGACTAAATTGTTGACTGTACAGGATCGGCAATCTTCTTAGAGAGAAAGATGCACTCCGAGCTGGAGCCGCTGCAAAAAGCGCGGTGTTGGTTGGCCTCGTTCTTTCATGGATTATGAGGTATAGCCTTCTCCTTCGGAACATCGGTTTTTTTTTTTTGTCTCAAAAATTTTTATATTTGTATTAGCATTGTACTCCTTGCCCTCCGCAGTTCATTCGCATAACTGTTCAACGACAATCCTGGTGAGTCCTAAAACGGGTTCTCAGCTATATTTATCTTCCGTTAATTATTGATTATTTCCATATAGACGTCGTGTCGACAGTCGCATCTATCATCCCTCTCCTTGCAACTTTTCAGATTTTCGATGCCATTGCGGGTATTACATCTGGGATTCTACGGGCGAGGAACAAACAAATTTTGGATGCGGCGTTGAACATTACGTACGCATTCTCTGCTTTCTTCAAGAGCCAGACTGGTTCTAATTTCCGACTTTGATTTGATGTTGACTCCCTTGTTATAGTGCATTCTGCGTCCTCGGAATCCCGCTGGGTTTCCTCCTAGTTTTTTCCAAATGGTCGCATATGGGACTTGCGGGAGTTTGGGTTGCGCTTACGTTTGCGCTTGTTTATATTGCTAGTTTTGGCCTTGTGATGAGTGTGCGGACGCCGAATTGGGAGGAGGAGGTTAGGAAGGCCGAGATGAGGGTAGCGTTGGAAGGGGAGAAGGAGAGGGTTGAGTTGGGAGCAAGGGAAAGAAGGACGGAGGGGCTGTAATGGTAGGAAAGAAGACCTGATCTTGGTAGATGGCACTCAGGAAGGTGCCGGAGCAAACAGCCAAAGCCCGACTCTAAATCCCTTCGCGCTTTTCAATGAGAAATAGTATTATTGTTCGGACTGGCCTTCGAATAGGTTCATTAAGAATGTGGCTGGTATAAATCATGCCCAACCGTGGAATCAGTCTAAGGGTCGACAACAGTTCATTGAAGTTTTCTGTGGGGCTTTCTCAGCTTTTTATTGTTGTTGTCGTTGTTGTTGTTGTTGTTGTTGTTGTTGTTGTTGACCTTTGTCCCCTCGATGTACTACTTGTACAGCAATATTGAGGAATACGAGACACGCTATTCTCGGAACAGTGTTCTGCGAAGGGGCAACGTAAAGGCTTGGATACCATAGGATAAATCGTTTGTTTTCGAAATAAGTGCTTACTCGCAAATAACAATCCCTTTAATGTATTGCACCGACTTCGCGCTTATACGGCTCATAGCTAGGTTCTGTACATAGTATTACGCAGCTAACGATTCGAGGTGGTGTCGAGGACGCGTGACGTCACGCGTACGCGTATGTCTTTGGATATCGCGACGCGTTCAGTCCTTCTCATAACCCGTCTGTTCTCAATACTGCTTTCAAAAAAACGAAAAGTCTTGGGAGCGATTATACTAAGTACCCATTAGTGAATAATCTTCGAATAAAGCACAGGTTAGACGGATATGACGTTCCGAGCTCGTGTTTGCGAAAGCTTGTTTTGGTCTTCCTCATTTGATCTTGTTCCTGAACTACGGTTGTTTACAGAATTTCGAACTCTTTTAAAAAAATTTTCCTCCTTCACTGCATGCAAGGATGGTCTACAATACGGGATTCCTTTACTCTATGTTCCTTGGTTGTGGTTACCCTTAGGTGACTGAATCGATGGTTGAGGGGGGGCCGTCCTCAGACGAATCTCTATCACAATGGCTATCATAGTCTCTTTTTTACATTTGCAGGAAAGGGAAGGGAGATAGTGATTCTCAGAGCAGAAAATGGTGCGTTCGACTTCGTGCTTTTCTGCTGGAGTCGCGTTTGTGAGTAGTACAAATGCACAAAAGTTTTTTTGATCTACTACTGTTTTGTCCTCGGAATCGATTCTTGACCCGTTGCTCGTCAAAAAGAGTGACCACAATGCAACAGTGCTACTGCAAGCCAGTTGATTAAAAACATTGAATCGTCCATGTTGGCTTTTCTCTTTCTCTCCCAAACTCTGACTCAAGTTGAATGGCATTCATCTCTCGTTTAGTATCACGCCGGTTCATCTTCTGTACGTTGACACAGTTATACAGGTTATGGCCCCGAAGCATCGTTTATATGTCTTCGCATCCGTCGACGGCTGCGCAGGGCAATGATAACGGTAGCAAGAACTCCAGTCGCCACACTCCTTCAAAAAGGGCGCTTTCAGGCGCCGGAGTTCGAGGTGCTGGAAATGTGGAATCACTCACGACACTACCGGCTTGCACTGTTATTTGGGATCCTACTGTTTATCTCCACCTTTCATCGAGACTTTTCCCGACGACAGTCGAAACATCGTCAGTGTGGCTGCAAAATCGAATTAGAATAGTCTTAATCATGGTCCTTTACAAACCGCTCAGCGGTCCTCGCATAGCCATCACCCATTCTCCTCAACCTACAGAGCTCGAAACTATCTACAGAATTGGCCTTGCATTTGCGTGAAGAAAGAGTTATTACTAACTGAGATGATTTGAGCTGCAACGACGATTAATTCTTTCAAGGGTATCATGATGTATTGAATGATTGACTTTCTGGATTTACATCTATTTTTCTACAGAGTCGTCGGTGTGCATCTGCATAGTTTTGTTAACGTTGACTTCAACCATAGGTAATGAGGTCGGTTTAGTCATGGGAAGTCCTGAGCGTCCCGGAAAATTATTCCTCAATCGAATAACCTCAAAGTCAATAACGCCGCCTGATCCTGACGTGGACTTGCTCGCACGAAGAAGTGGTCGGTAGTTCAGCCTATGCGATTAGACGTCAAGATTCATCCAGTTTGAGTATGATAAATAAATGCAAGACATACATTGCTAGAACCGAATTGGCGTATACTAGATGATGAAGAGTAAGTTAATACGCTTCATGAAGAATTTTCAGTATCTGGACTTACGTTTAGATATAACAAGATGAAGACCTAGGAAAACCAAATTCTTCATTGACAGCCACTGCATCAGTCGTGTTTTCAGAGGACAAGTTGCTCCAAAATCTGAGAGTACGCACGCAAATGAGAGATGCTACGGTCGTTAACCTGCCATACTTGTCAGAGCTCGTGTTGGAGAGGAAAATCAATCCGACTTACGCAGTGACTGCACTAGTGGCTAACGTGTATACGATTAGTGAATCGATCACGCTATCCATACTAGATAGTATTGTCAGAGAGCACAAAGATAGATTTGCAAGCTCTATGCACCTGAGAGATCTCGCGCGGCTTTGTTTGAGGATAATCTTCAAAAATCAAGTCAGTGAGGACGGCGAAAGGTAAGGAGATTAAAGATACCATCATAGCGCTTGTAATCAGAATATCGACAATGCAAGACAGCGCAAGACCGCCAGAGAAGAGCCACTACGAGAGAAACAAAAAACCATTCTGAAAAGAATATGAACAAAAGAGCCGCTTACGCCGATCTTAGCTCTACACGCCGACAGAGTTTTCAAGTGATACATGTATGCTCCTGCGACTAATAGATCGTTTGAATTTAAAGAGGAACTGTCTATAATATCATCCAATGTACCTATGGCGCCAACTGTACAATTGAAGGTTAGATAAGCGACATATGGAGAGCGACCGATACGTACCAACTCGGAGAACGGCAAGCATAGTCTAATGGATCCCAGACTTCATTAGACCGAGCACTTAAAAAAACTGAAGAAGGTACTTACGATAGGAAAAGTGACCCAATAGTTTCTGTAGGTCACTGAGAACGCCGCGGGTGAGTGACCTCGTTTGAGAAAATTCCCTGAGTAAGGTGCGCTTACATTTGAAGATCCTCCACGAGTACATGCTAGGAATGTCGGCTTAGTGCTCAAACAAATGGCCATAGAAGAATCGAGCAGACCTATGTGTTACCCATGTTAATATGGCCTGGAAGTGAAACATCACTCGACATTCCGGGTATCGCATCACATGAATTTCGCTTACTGTAATTATGACCGCGATCTTTGAAGAGGGCCAAGTCAGTCTCGAGTAAGGTTTAAGTCATAGACCGGACATACAGGGAGTGTACTACAGAGTAAGCGACCAAAGTTAGCTTTATGAAGAAACGAAGTAAGGTCATTCGGCTTACAGAGGGATTAAATCTGGATCTTGCTCTTTTCCGGTGATAAACCAGTCCCACGAGGCCATCCAGATGAACAGAGAATGTAGAAGGTCCATAAGCCTGTTGATAAGGTCAGGTCGAGAACGTTCCAATCTGTTTTTCAACGCACAATAAGATGACGACCTGCGTAGGAGACCTGTGATTCATAAAGCCTTTGCAAGGAGATTGCTTTGCTTACCAGGGACATTGTACGCCAAGTATCGCCTTCTCGTGCGCTCTTCCAATAGATGACACATTGTACTATCAAGATGCCTGTAAATCTTGAAAGCCTTGTCAGTTGCGAAGAGGAGGGAAAAATAAGGGTGGCATACAACATGCCGAGGAGTGTACCAATGAGGATGGCTCCCAGGGACGTTGCGAGAGTAGGCACGGTAGGCATGAGGGGTAAGGACTTTGGAGGTTAAGCCTGCAAGCGATACTGGTCTCCGAAATTCATTCTTGATTTATACTGGTCAGGACGATGCCCGACCCCCGACGTTTAGACCTCATATCTTCAGAGACATGGGCATGGAAAACAACAACGCTAACGCGGAACCAAATTGTACAGATCACTTGATCGTCTCACTTGTTGCTCGTCCACGGACATCTTTCATTACGGAAAGCAATTCTAGCCAGAACTTTTCTGAGGCCCGATGCAGAACTTCTTAGCATACTATGCGGATAGTAAGATACTTGCTGGCCACGAATTTCTCGCCCAGTTCCTGATCCCGGCATTTCTTCGGCATGACCAAGCCGCCAGATCGGTCCCCGATGCCGATAATTGATAACTCGATCAGGGGCCTCAAAGTCCGAAAGTCCACGGCTGGTACGGAAATCCTCCTTAAAATAAAGGATGGAAGGAAGAGATGTCGTCCCCTCACTCCCCTTACTCCGCATCCCTGCAATTGATTTCGAATTAGGTCAAAATTTTCAATGGCTATACATACTGTAGACGGCACTGTAAGCATAAGGACTAAATAATTAGACTACATCCAACGCGAGAGACAAGTGCAACGCGATTTCACTAATGACCGTTTACCCCATTTTGCTTGGTACCAACATGTCCGTTTCTTACGATTGGATCATCCACCAGCCCAGGCAATCCTGCCTTCTTGAGATCGGCTTCCACCTCCTCGAGGTGATTCATGAATTGGGCTTTCAGGTTATCCCACATCTTGGGTTCATGCTCTGCACGGGGCGACGCAGTTCAGTATGTTGAGCGGCAGATGCTGAAATACTTGAAACTCACCGTGCAGCTTGCCACTCCTCTTCATAGCATAGTCGGTTATCGTGAACATCATACTCGATTCGAACATGAACGCCAGCATATTTTCATGTATTCGCATCGGCCTGAGCTCGCCTTCGGTTGCCTTTTCGAATTCTTCGTAGGATACTATCAAGGACGTTAAGGATTGGCATAGTAATGGCAGTAGGCAAGCAAAGAGAAAAACTAACCGCCATGTGGACAAAATCCAGTCTCATAACTCGCCCCTCCCGGTTGGAAGCCATCGCTCCTTCCGTTGTAATCACCGTATATCAAGCCCATAAACTCGGTCGAGGAGTTTCGATGGTAATACTGCACAAAGTCAGCTAAATCAATCCAATTCAGCTCAAGGATTGTGCTCACTGGGGGTCTGAAAGTATCAATTCCTACATCCCATCTCCCACTGAAAATCAAAAAGTCCGCAAGGGGAACCCCAGCCGCTTTCGATTTGGCAGTGAGAACACAGAAAATAGAGGGATCGATATGGTCTTTGGAGATGCTTCCGACGAAGACGAATTTAGTCATGTCGTACTTGTAGGGAACATAACTGGATGCACATGCAGTTAGTGAAAGTTCTCTCGTGATGGTCGACAGATGAAAAAGTGAAAGGAGACTTACTTGCCATGCCATGCAACGACGTCGAACGGAGTATGTTCCTGAGAGCACGAGTGCAGCTGGCCACACACTCTATAGCAGTAAATATCAGCGTCACATCTCTTCGGTAGGTGATATGCCTTGCGCTCACTTGTACACAACTATAGAATACATCCATTCCATGTCAGTATACAGGAGAAGGAACAGCGGCAAGTGACGTACTATCCCAATGGTTCTGATCCAAATCAAAACTCGCCAGCGGAGTTTCGAAGTCTCTAGGATTGGCCAGTCCATGACCACCGAGGGGTCCAAGCTCTGGCAGCGTGTAGTGGGAACCAAATATTTCTTGAATGTCTGCCGAGTAGAATATCTATCAGAGGACATACAGCAAATGCAGAGAAGGGAAAAACTCACATCCCCGGGAAGGACCATCGGGCAACTTGACCTTGAATTTCATTCCCCTCTGAATGACAGCTAATTCACCAGGGCGGACCATCATCCTAAGCTAGTTAGGCAATGGAAAGGCAAAGCAACAAAGGAACTTACTTTCCAAATTCCGTCTGTATATCCAACCTTCCTTGTTGTGGCAAAATCAGCATATCTCCATCGGTGTTGCAGAAAGCCTTTCTTCCCATTGAAGAGTTTGCCAGGTATACATGCACGGCGAGACCTTCACGTAATGTTGGGTCTCCGTTACCTGCAAGAGTCTTAATTCCGTCGACGAAATCAACCTCTTTGTCATCGGACGGAAGATCGAAGGGGTGCCAAGCCAGCTGAGTTGGGCTAGTGTGAACCTTTGAATTCAAAGGAAGAAAAGTGGATTCGAGCTATAGCATTTCGAAGGACTGTGTGTGACTGGAATTCGAATGATACAAGACATTGTATACTTACGTCTGGATTGTCAGGCAGTCTGGTGAAGCCCTGATGAGCAACCGAAGGTCGAATGCGATAGAGAAATCTGGTATAATAATACGGTTGAGCGTATTATTGAGCATGGACGAACTTGGAAGCGTACGCATTCAAGTTCTCTGCTCGCGGAGCAACAAAGGAGGCCCCAGTCATCTAGACATTTATTTTATCGTCAGATATCTCCGAGACTGGTATATGGTATGAAAATCCTACGCCTTCCATATATAGATCATACTTCTGCTTCTGAGGCATGTTCTGACCATTCGGTAGAACTCCTGGTCTATCAAGTCAAAGATTAGAGAACATTGCCATCCCCGACTATGAGAAACAAAATAGTGTACTTACATAGCTTCGCTCGCGAACTTATTTCCAAACCCTACCTGATATCTGTAGGGGTCCTTCTCACCACGAGGCTCCGTAGCGAACGATCCCGCAGCTGTTACACTATAGGAAGCAGATTTGTTGAATTTAGACATGCTTAAGAAGTTGGAGAATGTTTCGAAGGGGAGAGAAACGATGCTCTTATATATCCTACTCAAAGAATCCAGAACCTCGGTTCACATTCAACTGAGATGGATTTTTTCGGATATTACGAGGCACTTGTCCTAGTGAACGATAAGTGGTCGTCGGTGCGAATCATACTGTGAAAAAGTAGTCCCGCAAGGCATAACGCAACAGACCGGATAGTCTGACCTCCATAAATAGCTCATTTGTCGCATTCGGTACCGACTAGATCCAACCGCATTCCAGATAATACCTTATACTTGCGACAGACGTAGAAAAAACATCCTCGAAACGGCCAAGATTCTCAAAACGGCGGGTAAGTTTCGCCTAAAGAGGATTACAGAATGACCCCTTCCCCCATTGATGAATTATGTCATGGATAAGCAGCTGTTTACACTTCATGGCGAAGATTAAATTGATTCCCCGTATCAAGTCGGATTTGCATCAAACTATAATGGAGTGGTCTGTCGCACCGGTACCGAGGCTTTGAAAGAGCCAAGGGGTCTTACTTACCTACATACTGAGACGGCGGATGGAACTGGACTTATAGAAGCATTGCAATCGTTTCGGATGCCTCAAGTGAGATTTACCGTGGGATAGGATGTCGCGTTGTCGGTACCGAGAATTCGAAAGAGCCAAGGAGTCTTACTTACCCTTATCGCATGCCAGGATTGACATTAAATCTCTCCCAGAATGATGGCGAGAAGGACCCGGAGAGTGAAGTGGAGTTTTGAGTTCATTTCAGTATTGTTTGGCCGCCTAGTTCATTGCAGATCTACCGTGCCCTTGAGGTACTGAACTCGTCTGTGTAACTGTAGGGTTGGTCGCGATTGGGGAAGAGGAATGACTGATGCCTCGAGGGTAAATAAAGTAAAGTGTTCATTATTGTAGTGTTCATTATTGTACTGTTCGCAACATGTACTTAGATACAGTCCCCATCGCTTCCGGTAGTTCCGCAATGGGACCACGCTGTGTAATAACTAACTAACTAACTACCAACATACTGAGACAGCGGATTGGACTTATAAAGGTATTGCAATCGTTTTGGATGCCTCAAGTGAGATTTACCGGGAGATGGGATGTCGCGTTGTCGGTACCGAGAGTTTGAAAGAGCGAAGGCCAACATACTGAGACAGCGGATGGAACTGGACTTATAAAAGTATTGCAATCGTTTTGGATACCTCAAGTGAGATTTACCAGGGGATGGCAGGTCGCGTTGTCGGTACCGAGAATTTGAAAGAGTCAAGGAGTCATACTTACCTCTGCGCTCTAAAACAGCGGCCTCGGAGAATAGGAACTTGTGAAAGTAACTTGGCGATGAGCACTGAGCGCTGAGCAGTTATTTTTGAAGTTTTTTTCCGGTTTAATTAAGGAGAAGGAAAATTCAGAACCACTGATTAAACAAGCACTGCAACATTCGATGAGCACAAAAAAGGCAGTAAACGGAAAGCAATGGCGTCCAATTTGAATACAGAAGTTGCCAAATTGCACCATAGAATGAGCATTGAGTCCTAGATCAGCATTTAGGATTTTACTCATTTTTGGAGCCGTGGTCCTGGAAAATCAGATATAAGCATATCTTATGGATTATCGGTGTACATCGTGGTACGCTTGTAGAAGAACTTCAAGGGTCGTAGAACGTAGAACGTAGAACACAAGAACAAAGGCGCTGACATACGGCGCCTATTTTTCCGTGAACTTGCCGCCACCCTGCCACCAACTAAACTAAGTAGGATTTCCCATTCACCTATCCACAGCAATGCAAAGCCCTTCAGGCCCGCTGTACGGTCTTCCGGTTGCTATTTGCTATCTCATCTGGTTTCAAGCTTATCGAAAAGTCTTTTTACTTCACCCGAACTGAGTAAAGGAGACTCAGAAACTGATAGTAAGCCATTCAAGGAAGCAGAAGCTCAAGCGAGCGATGAATATCTTGCCCATTTGAAGTTGCAGTGCAGCGCCTGTGTAGGGAGCTCCACATCCAGGGCCGGGAAATTGATGCGCCCCGCCGCCCTGGCTGTTGGACCTCTGATATCGCATAGAAATTTCTAAGACTTGGCCTGCAAGAACTCTGTCGAAAGTATACTTTGTGTAATTCTCGAAGACTCTCAAGCTAAGTCGAAGCTCGAAGTCAACAGCTGGCTATGTGGCCGCGGAAGAATCGATGTATATCGCCAAAAACGCACGTTTCAACCATTGGAAATGGTTCTAGCACCCCCCTCATCACTTCGGTGCCTCCCCATCAAGCGGACCACGGCCCACCGTAGCCAATGACGAGCCGTCTTTTTCGAACCATATGCTATACGCATCCCTGATAGTGTCTGTACAGTCTTGGCTTCTTGAACCGTTGATAACAGATATCGTTTTTGCATCCGCACGCCTATCTATAAAAGCGCAGTTTCAGCGGGGCGCCCACGATCCCGAGTACTTCCAAAATCTAAAACCTCTCTGGAAGAGATTCCAATACTCTCTTTTACTTCGTCTGTTCTCTGGAAGAACGAATAATTGGATCAACTTTTTTCAACGAGTTCCGTTACGATCCTTTGTATTTTTTTGTGTTTATTTAATTTGGAATGATCGGCTTGGTAGCTGCAACGGTACGTTTGATGCTTTCAGGTTACTCTTGTCGAGAAGATAGGAGTACTGACGACCACGTTTTTCCGCATAGTTGACGGGTTTGACTTGGTTTCTCCTATGTGTCACCGCTGTGCCGTTCCCAGGAGTGGCAAATCCACAAGATCGTGAACTGATAGACGAAGGCTGGTTGTCCAGAAGGCTGGCTTTCAAGCCTCGGGAGGACAAGATCGGTTCTTCATGCACGAACTTGACAGTTAATGAGCTCAAAACTCGTTTGTACCCTGTCTCTTTTTTTCGGACTTCATCTCCTAAACATTCACGTTGATACACAGTTCCTGGCTGGTCAAAAATAGAAGATTTTGGCGACAAGCAGTATAGTAAGAAAAAGCGCAACTACTTGACCTATGACGAAAAAGTGTGTTATTGGAACTGCCACTGCCTTCCCTCCGTGCGGCGTTGATTGATAGGCTCGGTCTAGGAAAGTGATGTCCCAGGGGCGCAGGTGTGTGTCGCTGCAGAGAAGATAAAGATCAGGTACACAGGTAAGACTTGTTCCGTTTTGACCTTCCTTTTCATGGCGATTGAGATCCTTCCCTTAGGTGTGCCAACCTGTTCGAGCTCTAGATCCAACGTAGGAGGACAGCTCGATGGGAGTCATGGGATAGTCAGTGTAGCGGTCGAGGAAGGATACAAGGGTTCTATGCAATACACCGTCAGCCGTACGTTTGTTAACTAGATTTGCACCGAAAAGATCTCATCGTGGAAGACAGAAGCGGCAACCCTTGGAGTCATGCAGACCTATCAAGCCTCGGTCGAATTCGAAGAGATTGCAGGCCTGACTGACACGACGGCAGTGAGCGCATCGATCACGAATACACTTACCAAGAGGTACTTGAGTTTCTTCCTCCAACGAGAATTACTTATTGACGCTGTTTACTGAACAGTTTTACTGCCGAGTTCGGCGAAATGGTTACATCGAGATTCAACGTGACTGTACCCGAAGACAAGCAATGCCACGCTAAGGTACGTACTGTCGTGGCACCGGCGTTCCCTGTGATATGTGTACTGACAACGGATGGGCTTCGTTTACAAGCTAAACGTCACTACGTGTACTATACAAGGGACAGGGGAGTTGAAGCTGATTGCCTCCGGAAATATTTGGTTTGAATATTACGACCGGGTCAAAGGCCACTATAAATGCAAGTATTCTCCACTCCAGTCTCCGAGAGGCTAACCGAACAACACGTTTGCTGGTTTATGAATAGATGTCAAGCCGCTGGAAGAGATATTACCCAAAGTCAACGATCGGTCGAGCTCTGCGACTTTCAAAGGGTCTATTACTGCGACGACAAAAGGTCAATATTCTGGCAAATGTGAATGATATGATATGTGTGCTTTGAACCGTTACCGTTGTTTTTTGCTATCTGGTCGAGTGTGCCATTCAATTTTGTATTCGAGTGTAATTTATTATCTTTTTCTTTTCGAGATAGTTCAGCTTGTCTTTTGCTCCTGAGGCCTTATCAATGAAGCATCTCACCATCTCCGAACTCTTTTGCAGGTGATGCTAAAAAAGGTAATAAAATGGCGCCCTGATATCAGCGCCCATCATGATCGCGTTATCTAATCTTTCAACTTTTTCACTTCGACTCCTTGACTCGAGAAACGACCTTTCTTGACTCGCAACCACCATTATGTCGCAGGAGACGAAAGAAGAACTTTTTCCGACCATTGGAACTATCGCCGATAAAGCTGACCAGCTCCCTGAAACTGAAGGCGATACTATCGATCCAGACGTCGATGAAGACAGACCCTTGCAAGAAATTGAGAGTCTTTGTATGAAATGTGGCGAACAGGTGCGATTTTCGTGTTTCTTTTGGAGGGCAATTGCTTATGTGAAGTATCAGTAGGGAATAACGCGCATGATGCTCACGTCGATTCCGTATTTTCGTGAAGTCATTGTCATGTCATTTCGATGTGAACATTGCGGGACGTCGAACAATGAGATACAATCTGCGGGCGCTATCAGACGTAAGTCAGACTTGACATGACTCAGGTTCACTCGATCTGATGCACTTCTTTGAATTTATAGCTGAAGGTACTCTGTACACGGCTAGAATCTTAGCTCGATCAGACTTGAATCGACAAATTGTTCGCTCCGCCAACGCATCCATCGTTATTCCAGAATTTCAACTCACTCTCCCATCCTCTGCTCGCGGCCAACTTACTACCGTTGAAGGTCTCATACGAGATATCGTTGCTGACCTTAACATGGATCAACCTCTGCGCCGCATTCAGGACGAAGAGTCATACAAGAAAATCCAGGACATTATCGATAAACTCGAACCAATTCTAGGCGATCATGAAGACGAGGAAGGCGATATAGATGGTACTGATGCGGATGCAAAAGTTGGCAAGGCGTCGGAGAAGGATTTACCTATGCCTGCGTTTACTGTTGCTCTTGATGATCCGTCTGGTAATTCGTGGATCGAATTTATCGGGAGTATGGCGGATCCCAAGTGGAACATGCGGACGTACCCCAGGACTCTGGAGCACAATATCGCGCTGGGTTTGGTTGCCGCTGAAGATGAATCAGCTAGTTCGTTCTTTTGTTGCTTTGGATGTAGTTGGGTAACTGACATTTGAACCAGGTGTAGCTCAAACTACGGCCAAACTGTCCCTGAATGATGATGAGGCCGGCGCAGAGGATGCGAATGAGGAAATTTATGTCTTCCCTGGGACTTGTTCCAGTTGTGGGTATCCGTTGGATACCAAAATGAAGAAGGTCAACATCCCGTACTTCCAGGTGGGCAGTGTTTCAGCCTGTTCAGGCCATTTTCTGAGCTTGGTCTTTAGGATGTCCTTATCATGTCGACCAACTGCGACCGTTGTGGCTATCGCGATAACGAAGTCAAATCTGGTGCAGCCATCTCTGAAAAAGGTAGACGTATGACTTTGAAGGTGGAGGATCGGGAAGATCTTAGTCGTGACATCTTGAAGGTTCGTATTCTCGTCCTGTCTCCGCGTAAATCGTACTCACTCCTTGCATAAGTCTGAAACTGCTGGCCTTACCATACCCGAAATTGATCTTGTCCTCACCCGTGGTACCCTCGGCGGTCGCTTCACCACTCTCGAAGGTATTCTGGAGCAAGTGTACGAGGAACTGTCCGAAAAGATCTTTTCGGGAGATAGCGTTGCCAATACACCAGAGGCCGCTGAGGACCGCCAGAAGTTTGAAAAATTTTTGGGCAATTTGAAGCAGGTTGGTACTTTTTAATCTCGAACGTTCGAGACACTAATCTTTGCATTCTTAGATCAAATCTGCTGAACAGCCGTTCACTCTCATTCTCGACGACCCGCTCTCAAACTCGTACATCCAGAACTTGTACGCTCCCGATCCAGATCCTGCGATAGAAATCGAACTGTACGAGCGTACTTGGGAGCAGAATGAGGAGCTTGGGTTGAATGATATGAAGGTGGAAGGGTATGAGTCGGGGAAGGAGGATGAAGTCAAGTCTGAGCAGGCTGAACAGAAGAAGGCAGAGGTAGAGGTAGAATCATAGATGTCTTGTATACTGTTTTCGTTACCTTATTTGGTCATTACGCCTTTTTCCCTGACGTCCATCATGCCCGTCTGTACGACTTGCACCCACTGGCTTCCGTTCCTTTACACTGTATACCAATCGGCTTATAACTTGCGACTAGAGCAGTGCGTTCGTACTCTATCGAGTTCAACCTCGTATTTTGTCTGAGTTCATCCCCTTCAGCCCGAATGCCATAACTTTGCCGACCCATATGTCGAGCACGACGAAATGACGCTGCTTATCGACCTTTTACTTTTAAAACCCGCTGTGTATAGGCATCTGCTGTATAATCGGGGCTCGGAACCAAGACGAGAAGATGGGACTGGGCTGGCGAAGAGCCAAACTCGGGAAGGGGTGGACGGGAGGGAATTGGTGTGTATTTTTTTCTGAGATTCTGAATATTGAAACTGAAGCCTTTCTTTCATTTAGTCTCGCTGGCATCTTGTCTTACGGTTGGGCTTGGCCTTGACTTTTGTCGATGCTTGTGAGTGATTCAAGACGGGGTCGATTTTAGCGTCAGTGACCGAAGAGATAACCAGTTATACGCTGGAGCCTGCTCACCGAGAACCATGCAGAGAGATCACCCAGTCTTTCTCCGTGGGCTATAGAGACGATATCAGGCTTCGCAAGGATATTTCTCGGATGTTGTATAGGTTTGCCTAAAGCTTCACTCACGCACGCACATACAAAATCAATTTCAATACACAGAATCGATGGCATTTCATATAGGCGTTATTTCTGCATGCTATGCTGTACTTCGGGTTGTGAACCGTTCACGGTCTGTCATTCGTAGAGAGTTCCGGTATGTTGAGTTTGGAGAGCATTTACCAGAAACTACTCAAACGTGGCCTTAGATTCTCCTTGATCCCGCTGGTTCTGTTCTATTCATCGTTCACCAAATTGTTCTTTCTCTTCCTCCTTACGATCTGGAGACCTTCACGAGTCGCTCATCGTACGCCTCCTTCCAATGGAACAGTCTCGACGCCCCTTCCCTTTGATTTGAACCTTGATATCCTCGATTTCATGACAGACGATAATTTGGACAAGGAATGGATCGTACGGAACGTGCTGGGTGGGATGTCTGCCGGATTCGGGTTGCGTGGTGAGGAGTTTCCCTTGGCTGTCCCTTCTTGGACCAAAAGTCTCATCTTCTTCGACGTAGTCATCTTGGATATTCATCCACTTATCACTTCCATCATTATATTTTTCGGTTGGATGACAAAAAGGTTTGTCTCGCACTCAGTCAGCGTTTGGATTGGGGATAGTGTAGCGAGTCCAGAAGTGTGGCTGGCTTCGAGTATTCCTTGAGGTAGGGTACCTCGTTTTTTATAGATTGTGTTTAGAGTTAATGATGATTCAGCGGGATGGGAGAGACCGGAAAATCCGAGAATATTTTAGTACTCGTTCAATATCGGAATGAATACTTTCTGCCGCTTCTTGTCCATGCGTACGAGGCGATCCAAGAACAGATTCTTATAGCAGCACTCACTCGACTGCGCATCCCGGGCTCAATTAGAGACCATAAATACTTCTTTGATGCTCCTCTTTTATCCGATCCCATACCGTTGCAAGGTATCCGGTTCTCATCGCAACGAAAATAACATACCCAGGCTCATGTGCATGTGCCTCTGCGTGAAGTCACTGAACTAGGTAACCCTTTCGACGCCTGGGGGCCATCTATCCGTTTCTACGAGCCAGTATAATTGCTACCTGTTAAATTTCCGCTATTCCCGCGCTGACCGTTGAGATTTAAAACCTCGCATTATACCTCAGGAAAACTCATCCTCGCTTCATCCTCTTCCGTAAAACGTTAAACGAAGCCAACCAACGATGAGATCCTTTATCGTTCACACTACCTTCGTTTCTCTACTCGCCTGGGTCACTCTGACCCTTGCTTTACCCTCGAGTAAAACAGCAAACGCCCCAGCTGCGACTTCGACTATTGGGACGAATGACGCGGCCCAGGCAGCTGGAAAGCTTTACTTCGGATCGGCGACGGATAATCCTTTTTTGAACGAAGATCCGACGTACAAGTCGATTCTGAGTAACAAGTCGTTGTTCGGACAGCTGAGTCCGGAGAATGCTATGAAGTGGGTGGGTATTGTTTTATGAGTCGTGTTGTTACCTTTGCGATAGGATAGGATAGGATAAGGCCACTGAGATAATTGTTTTTAGGACGCGACGGAACCTGAACAAGGAGTGTTTACGTTTACGAATGGAGATGCTATTGTCGCTTTGGCGCAAGCTAATGGGCAGATTATGAGAGGTTCGCGCTGCTTGTGATGCGTGTTTTTCTTCTGGTTCACGATTTCTTCTTTCTCTGTATGTGTGATCGTTTCCAGGCCATAACACTGTGTGGGGCAGTCAACTCCCAGCTTGGGTCTCCGACAGCGGTTTCGACAACGCGACGCTGATTAGCGTTATGCAGAATCATGTCAGTACAGTTATTGGACACTATCGGGGTGATATGTGAGCGGGGATTATTCTTTTTTTTTATCTGTCTGATTGTTTATTGTTTTTTTTTGCAGATGTGCGTACTGTCCTTAGGTGACCTTGAGCTTTGATGTTGACTTTGTTTTACTTAGATAGCTGGGATGTGGTCAATGGTATGCGGCCCTTGAAGTTTCTGTAAATCTTTTTGGACTCATAGGATGGAACATAGAACCCTTCAATGATGATGGCACATTTGCGTCCAATGTATTCTTCGACACGATTGGAGAAGGCTACATCGAGTTGGCTCTGCAAGCAGCAAGCACTGCTGACCCGAATGCAAAACTATATGTGAGTGAAAGGAAAAAAAGTCCTTGCATTTCAGTCACCCCTCACTTTTCCAAATGTCTTCCTATAGATCAACGACTTCAACATCGAAGGTGAAGGCGCCAAAGCCACCGCCATGGCCAACCTCGTCTCCGGTCTCAAAGAGCGAGGAGTCCCCATCCACGGTATCGGCCTCGAAAGCCACTTTATCCTCGGCGAAGTGCCGACGACGTTGCAAGCTCAGATGGAGGCGTTCACTGCGCTCGGCGTGGAGGTTGCTGTGACGGAGCTGGATATCCGGATGACGCTGCCCGAGACGGATGCGCTACTTGCGCAGCAGCAGACGGACTACCAGACAGTGATCTCGGCGTGTCGTGCTGTGGCTGATTGTGTTGGGGTATGTTGGTTTTTTCTTTGTTTGAAGGGAGCGGTATGAATGACTGTCTTTTCGTTTTAGGTGACTGTTTGGGAATAGTAAGTGTGAAATGGTGTCTTGAGATTTTTTCTTTGATGTTGTATCTGCTTTCACTTTGATGTAGCACGGATAAGGTGAGCCTTGGGATTTTAATTGCCTGCTATGAGTAGACAGCTTACGTCTCGTTAGTATTCTTGGGTTCCCGGTACGTTCGCCGGACAAGGTGCCGCTGATCCATGGGACGAGGTAAGAGTCTGTTCGTACTCTGACACCGCTCCGTCTGACGAATCGGTCTTGCTTTGTGTGAAGAACTTCGAGCTGAAGCCTGCCTATGATGGTATCATTGCAGGGTTCTCGTCTTGAGCTTGTGGAGAGTTGTTAACGGAATGAGAAGTCCATGTTTCTGGCCATGGGTCATGTACAATGTAGCATTATATCAATGCAAATGAAGTAACTCAAATTTGAGGGTTCAAAACTTGAATAGCTATCTGTCGATGTGGAATTGAAAAGGTGTGCAGTGGGGCCTGGGCACACTCGCGTCCACGTGCGAGTCATGTCACCGTGTTTGCGCCGGCCATCGGAGGGGCCACGGTGCCACCGGTGGCTCACTAAAATTTAAATCGGTTCAACGGTCACCTTGTTCACCACCAACCCACACCAATATTAGCTATTACCATCATGTCCACAGATCATCATCGAGACCCTTTCGAGCATTCTCGCCTAAATTCACTCGAGAACATGTTCGATAAGTCAGGTCCTGAATATCAGTGGTTCCTCGATTTGTATCAAAAGCTTCACGGAAAACATCTAGGAATTACAAACGGTGTTGAGAAAAGTACTCGAATCGTGTGTCGAACTTGGCCCCGCGACCCGAAAGGAGATATTATCCGCGAACTGCCTCCTGGAAAACACACCCCGAACAGTACTCATCTTTGGGGTGCTACGCTCATGGATTTTTTTCGATTTCAAAGAGGGCCCGAGATGTTTCTCTTGAGTACTATATCTACCGGCAGCAGGCTTTCAGCTTGGATGAAATACAACGGGGAAGCAGAGTACGCAAAGGATGAGATGGCCTGGGCTGCAGCTGAAGAAGAGCCCAGAGTGCGTCCCGCTGCTGACATTTTGGAAATCCTCAAGGCGAAGGACCTCATGATTATGATGGGCTCGTGTGGTGAGTCACTAAAGGATGAAGAAAAAATCGATGATGAGGTTTGTCGGTTTCCATTTTCACTTTTTTTCATCATAACTGATGTGTTGGTTCAGGAGGTGGACGACGGGTCCTCTGTTCGTCCATTTGACTACGATAAATATCCGGATCCATGGCCTTTGGTCCCCTTCTCCTCGAATCCTCCGACCCTTCAGTCACCCATTCCCTTCCATTTGCTCCCGGAGACGTTAATTGTGCATGATCCATTCCGACTTTTGCATGCTACTGAAGTGGACAACGAAGGAGATTGGACCTCGATCTCCCGGGATAGAATACACAAATATCACCTCAATCTTACAGCCGACTCCATTCGACAATCAATTGAAGTAGAACGCATGAAGATTGAAAATAGCTCTAACCGTACGGATCCCATTGAGGTGGGCGTGCTTTTGGAGCTGACTGGCGGGGACGAATCGCAGCATACGGGCTCTTCTCCCGTAGCAGGGAATGCGCACAAGTTAACCGTGCCTCCCCCTCCCCCTCCTCCGTCTTTTACACCAGAAGCCCATCTCTTTATCTCCCCCGCGCACGTCATTGGGAAAGGGAATCACTCGCTTGTGTACCGTGCAGAGTGGGATCTACCCCGCACTTTGTTCTCAAAACCAAAAATATGCATGACGTGCGTGGAGAAGGCTGCTCGCGAAGTTTTGCAAAAACGGTCTGAGAAGATGAAGACTGGTTCCAGTGCTGAGAGCAGCGGAAACTTTGTTCTACAAGAGGCGCATCGACCCGAAATTGTATTCACTGCCAATAAAGTTTTCGACCCGACAGGAGCAAGCGACTCAACCTGCACGCATACGCTTCGAGATCACGCGAAGGTGTCTTACTTCGAATATACTGGATCTATGTCGACGGTGTACATCGATACTGTCCCCTGGTATGACCCGGGGTCAACGACCCCTGCACCCTGCCTTCATCTTATGCAAAACTCCATATCTGGCCCCCTTCCTAGACCAGTCCCTCCTACGGCGCCAGTTTCTGTAATTGCAAAACTGTCTCTCGCGGGCGACGATCATCTGGAAAAGGAAGCGGTCAACTATCAGCGTTTTGGCGCTCAATTTTCTCAACACTGGACTGGATATACACTCACTCAGCCACTCCTCAATCCTACGCCTATGGGCGCAATTACCCCCATTTTTTACGGATACTACTCGAAAGAGGGAGCGGAGGAAAGCTCTAGGTACTTTAGTCCGATCCTTCTACTCGAAGACTGCGGAACGCCGATTAATCCCTACAAGCTTGATTTCGACGACAGGTATGAACCTTCATTACTCACTTTCACTGGATTCTATTGAAACTAAAGGATGGACTCTATAGACAAGAATGCGCCGCTCTTGTCCTCCGCTTGCACTACCACGGCTGGACTCAGGGATCCTTCTTCCCTCGAAATATTCTCATGCAACTGGGAGATCATAGCGAGTTCCCTTTGATGAGGTCACTGCAAGACAGACGATTCAGGTTGATCGATTTCGGGCGTGCGAAGTGCCAGAAAGATGCCCAGGACTGGGGTGGTGGGGAAAGTTTTTCACAAGATCAATGGGACCGTGAGCGGTTTGACGAGAAGGGGATGATTGGAACAGTTTTGAATTTTGAGCATCCTACCTGAGGTACGAGTCGCATTGACCGGTAAAAGGGGATAGCTATTTCCTCCACTTCGACAGCTGTTTCCCGAATGTCCTCGTGAGGTTATGCGATGCCTGCAATGAATAAGATTTCTTGACTTCAGCAGTTCCTTCCAGAACACGCTTTAAAAGCTCCGGGATTGAGTAAGAGAGCCGCAGAGCATGAGGCAGCGCTTATTTCAGCGCCCAGATAATTGCCGTTATGCGAACAAAATTCACAGCGAATGGTTTCAAATTAGGAAACCTGGTCCGAACACGAGAACGAGACGTACGGAAGTGCATCCTTGAGTGTTCCCTTTATCCTGCCTCCACCTGACAAATACGCCACCCAAATACGCCGCTTTTATCCCATGAGTCTCGGAGGCACCAATCATGTCCGGGGTCAAGTGAGATTTAAGAGGGAGACTGCCGCTTAGTTTGGGCTCTACCCCTTGCTTCTTTGCGGTATGTTCAAGCCAGGACTTTTGCTGCTTGCTGCACTCGCAGCGTCGAGTTTAGCTGCACCTACCCAAGCCCCTATCGTAAATGTAGGTAATGCGCAATACGAGGGGGTATTTGACCCAAATACCGATGTGACGAACTTCTTGGGTATAAGATATGCGGCGGCTCCGACTGGTTAGCATTTCTCTTCTGGTCTCCTTTGCTGAGCCGTGGCGTTGATCGAATTGAATCTCAATCGTTGTAATCAGGTCAATTGCGCTTCCGAGCTCCTCAACCTCCTCCACATATCAATGGAGTACAAGTAGCTGACAAAGAGCCGCCAGAGTGTGTTCAAGGCCTGCCTACAGATTCAGAGGATTGTCTCTTTCTCAGGTATGTGGCTTTGCTTGTGGAATTTTCGGAGGGTGACACAACCCGGTTTGCTGGTATAGTGTTGCTATACCTGGAAGGAATATTTCCCCCACGCCTTCTCTTCCTACCGTCGTACGTATCTCGTAAAGGGTCGCTTCTGTCATCAATCGTTGAATGAATGTGCTCGTTTTAGGTTTGGATCCATGGCGGAGGGTATGTCGTACTCGATTCTGATGATAAACTCAAACTGAATTGAGCTAGATATTTCGGGGGAAATGGATCGTCCTTTTTTGGATCAGATCTTCTTCAGGAAGCCAAAAATGAAGTAGTCGCTGTCGTTATACAATACCGATTGGGTCTTTTCGGTACGTGTTTTGTCAGTGAGTCGTTGAGTTTCCACCAAGTCAGAATGCTGGACAGGTTTCCTTGCTGGGAAAGATGTGAAGGAGAATGGAGATCTCAATGCGGGACTCTGTGCGTTGAAATTTTCGAATCTTGAGTCGGATGAGATACTTTAATTCTGACATATTGGTACAGTGGACCAACATTTAGCCTTACAGTGGGTACATAAAAACGTGAATTGACCTTTTTCCAGAAATTGGTGTTGTGGCTGAAAAGAAACATTTGCCTATTTTTAGATTGCAGAATTCGGCGGGGACCCTCAAAAAGTCACCATTTGGGGTGAATCGGCGGGTAAGGCATGGGTTTGGACGTGGATTATGAATGCCTTGTCGTACCGATATTTTTAGGTGCTGGATCTGTTCTTCAGCATGTAATCGCTCAGGACGGCAAAACCTCACCGCCACTCTTCAGAGGTGCAATAACTAGCTCAACATTCTTGCCCTCGCAATATCCTTTCGATGATCCTATCCCTGAAGTACTGATTGCTTTCCAATCTCACGCTGATTTTTTGAATTCATTTTTCTCTTAGGGTCTCTTTTCGGCGGTGGTTTCGCAAAGCAAGTTTGTACTAATCCGTTGAGCTCTCTCGGGGGTATTATCTCATGGTATTCAACCCTTCATAGCTGCTCATCCGCGCAAGACCAGTTGGCTTGTCTCCGAGCCGCTGATCTTGCTGTTTTGAACGAAGTCAACAGCAACATTCAAAATACTGGATTCTTTGGAACGTTTCAGTTCGTGCCTGTTATTGATGGGAGTTTCATTACGCAGAGAGCGACTATAGCACTTCGAGAAGGGAAATTCAACGGGGAGGCACTTCTCGCTGTAACCAATACAAACGAAGGCGTAATCTTTGTCGATCAGACCGGTGTGGTAATGAATACCGCCACTTATGCAGGAGAGCTGTTCCCAAAATTCGGTCAGGCTCAAGAAGCAGAAGTTGCGAAGCAGTATGCAAACGTTGGAGGTTCTACCTTGGGTGCGATCAATGATATTATGGGAGATTGTGAGATTTGTTCTTTCCATCCTCAAAATACCTTGCTCATAGCAACCTCTTTTTGTAGCGATATTCAAATGTCCGAGCTATTATTTACTGAATGCATTCCATGAGCATGGGTTTAATGTCTTCAAGGTTTGTAGCAGTTTCTTTGCTAATCGAGTTGTGATACTGATGACGAACAGGGAGAATTCGGTTCGTTTTTCTAGCAACTCGAGCACTTGGACGATGTCTATTGATCACCTTATAAAACAACCTTAGCGATTCCTCCGGCCCTTCACGGAATGGATGTGAACTACTACTTCCCTCAGTAAGCGGTACACCTCAACCACGAACGAAACTTATCTCATTTAATTAAAAGTAGCAAAGGCCCAATAAGCTTTCACAATGCACCCTTTCAAGCTTCGTTCTCGCAATCCTTCCTATCTTTTGTAATTTCCCTGGATCCAAACAAGAAGGTCGATCCGAAAGATGATATCACGCCGCCTTGGAAGATGTTCTTCAATGGGAATACGGAGATGGTGTTTAATATGACTGCGGTTGGGAATAAGGCTGACATTCATCCGACGATGACGGATCCTGGGTTGCTTAAGCGGTGTAGGTGAGTAGTGTGGGCGCAAAATCGGATTTTGTATATTGATCTTGATTTACTTAGCTTCTGGGAGAGTGTAAGTGCCTTGACGGGCCAGTAAAGAATGATGTGGGATATGACGGACACTGTATGTACTTGCAGAGCATTAACCTTTTGAGTAGTCAGTTTTTAAACTGACGGCATATCCACGCATCACCTCCATGATATTGAGTATTGGCTTGATGAGTGATATGTTAGAAATTGCATTGTGACAATCCACGAATAGACTGTACTGTATTTCAGTAGGGTTGCTATACATAGATGCTTTCACAGGTACAGGTGAGTTTTGGTCAATGCATACCAGACTTATAAAAGACTCCTGCCCTGTTCAGTGACCGTATCTTGTACTGTTGCAAATTGGATAATGGTCTGAGTTTGAACGGGAACAGGAATAGGCTTTCAGTTGTGTAGTGGTCAAGTAGGATCCTCACTGATCCTCAGGCTCGTCTTGAGGTCAATGCAACATTTCACCCATTTGGGTCGTTGCGCTTCCGGAGTCCACGTTCCTCACCTATAAGATCGTATGAGATCTGGCGACGAACTTTAAGTGTGATGGCAGGATCCCTCTGCTGCAATGCCAAACGTAGGGATCTGAAACTCAATGGAATCGGCAATAAGGTGCTATTCACCTGATAGTCCCAAATATATAACCCGATCAACACATACGATTGATCCCGCTCACTGTCCCGCCTCCCGCCCTTTTCCAAAATGACAACTATATAGAATATATCGTGCGCATTGTCATTGCCCTTTTACCGTCCCCACATCCCACTTACTATCCCGTCTCCCTCAATTACAGATGGAATAATCTGAACCATTGTAGATGTTCCTGTCAGCCCAATTGTCTCCTTGATAACGATACTTTAATTGCACCCTGACCGACCTCGTGAGAAGAATATAGGTTTTTCTTCAAAAGTTACGGTTCAATGGATCGCTCATGTAAGTCAGGATATACAGTGCAACTGAGTTGCGCTTTAGACTGTAGGACTTGTACTGTCGAGAGGAAAGACATGAGGAGTTGAAATACGGGTGCACAAGTACATATGTATGACGATTATATATGTATAGTTATGAATTGGTACTTCTCAAGGCATACATCCAGGAACTCATATCGCAATAAGGTAAGTTGATTGCCAGAAGAACGTTCAAATACAATGTACATATAAGAATACCTATCTATGTAATGCCTGCTCATCGTTGTCATGGTTGTTGATACTAGGTGGTACAACATGTGATAGAAGTTATCTGAGTCTCGTTGTGTCCACGCAGCTGAACATGCGAAGCAACGTGTCATGGTTGAGTACATCCTGTATGCAGAAAATATGGGAGAGACGCAAACAAGAACCAGAACTCACACTTTTGGTGAATATGCTAACCCTTTAGGGAAGAGCGACACACCCATTAGTATTGTCAAAGAGGTCCCTATGTTAGATCTCCAGTGTGCACTGTCTCGTAGGAAATTCTCAATGCAGCGCTTGGGCCAGAGCACAAGAACCAGTAGATCAAAATTCACCGTAGTTCCCTTTCCCCTAGACCCGGGAATGTCTACGATTGGTTTCAGTAATCAATTACTATTAAATATCTATCTACGTAGACACTCCTACCAGACTACCTACCAAAAGGTTCAGGTCTAACAAGGGCATGGGAAAATAAGAAAGACTAGATTAAATTCATTCATGTATGGAAAAACCACGTTCCTTATAGGGAGACACCTGTAGCGCCAAATTGCCCATAACGATTCCTTCATTTCATTCTGGCTTCGTAATTTAATAGTAGGTGTGAGTACTATTAAAGGAAGAGCTTGGGTCCACAGTTCAAATGGGGTCGAAATAATCTGCATCATCAAAATGCACTTCCGAGGCAGGGATATTGGTACTCGCCTCATGGACAACTTGCCTTCCGTTATCTGTATAGGGCATATGCCAAAAGGAATGACAATATGCACCCATTCACCCATGGATCCTGGAATGTTCAATCCTAGGTCAAAGGGTGCTTCCAAGTTACGAGTGCATGGAATGGAATGGAATGGAATGCTGAGTTTCTGCTCTGACAAGTCTGTGCCTAATCCAAGGCAGGCAATTTTGAATTGATCTAATTTTTGCAATTTATACAATTGTAATTCGTTTTCATTACATCGATGATCAATGATCCAGCCTGATCCATCACTGAAAAGGGCACGAGTCCCGCCACGCGTTAGCATTGGCCCACTATGCATCAAGTTCCAATGATGACATATAAGTGACTGACCACAATCAGACTGTGACCTGGTAGTACCAGTTGCATCCTCAATTTATTCCTAAGACAGAACCTACTTACTGCAGAATGCTGCTACTAGAAACCAGAGAAAGGCTCCCTCAAAGAAGATTCTATGGGACAAAAATGAAAGACAGCTCACTTGAGCACTTACTATTGAGCTTGAAAAGCCCCAAAACATGATTGGCTTCTCGGAGGAAGTAGAGAAGATACTGGGAAAAAAAGGAAGTGCATCAACGGCAAGATGGCAGAATCCAATAATCCATAAAACTGAAGGCCTGCAGTCAGTAGCTGTTGTTGCTGCATTTTATAAGCACCAGATAGATACATGATGCATGCTCTCGAAAGGACAAAGGGTAAAGCATTTAATTATAATTGAAATGCTTATACGAAAGTTTATAGAGGGCTAGCTTTGAACTCTCCTCGACCATTAACTTGTAACCTATTTTTCTCTACTTCGACAGCTGCATTCTGAATGTCCTCGTGAGGATAAATACGCAATGCATGTTGGCATCTTGCTTGCAAGGTCTATTCCATGTCAGGAAAAATGCATTTGATGAAATTGACAGGACCATCTTAACAAGCAATAGTATGAGAGTCATGGTCGGCTTCTAGATCATTATGATCCTTCCGGCAAACATGGGGCTGTATAGGCAAGGTCTTCTGGGTCTGGAGTATCTTAAAGCCACCATCTTGAAAGTGAACGGAGAAGGACTCACAGTGGTCTATGAACAAATGAAATTCCGAGTTGTTGAACAATATGGTACGAGACATTTCAGCGCCCAGGTAATTGAAAACAAAACTCGCGACAAATGGCTTCAAAATAGGAATCTTAGTCTGAACATCAGAACGGTACAGCGCATTTTTCAGTGTTCCCTTCACCCTGCCTCTACCTGACAAATAAGTGCACCACCCAAATTCACCGGTTTTATCTCATGAGCCTATGAATCCGGCAAAGCTGTGAACCAATCATATCCCGCGTCGAGTGAGATTTAAGAGTGGGACTGTCGCTCGGTTGAGGCTCTATCCCCTTGCTTCTTCGCGGTATGTTCAAGCCAGGACTCTTGCTGCTTGGGTTGTTACCATATCTTGCTGCACTCGCAGCGTCGAGTTTAGCTGCACCTACCCAAGCTCCTATCGTAGATGTAGGTAATGCGCAATACCAGGGGGTGTTTGACCCAAATACCAATGTGACGAACTTTTTGGGTATGAGATATGCGGCAGCTCCGACTGGTTAGTATTTCTCTTCAGGTCTCCTTCGCTGAACCGTGGCATTGATCGAATTGAATCTCAATCATTGTAATCAGGTCAATTGCGCTTTCGAGCTCCTCAACCTCCTCCGCAAATTAATGGAGTACAAGTAGCCGATACAGAGCCACCGGAGTGTGTTCAAGGCCTACCTACAGATTCGGAGGATTGTCTCTTTCTCAGGTATATAGCTTTACTTGTGGATCTTCCAGAGTATGACGCAACCTGGTTTTCTCTGTCTGCGTATAGTGTTGCTATACCTGGAATGGGTATTTCCGCCAGGCCCTCTCTTCCTACTGTCGTACGTATCTCGTTAGGGGTCACTTTTTTCATCAATCATTGAATGAATGTATGTTGCTTTTAGGTTTGGATCCATGGCGGAGGGCATGTCGCACTCGATTCTGATGATAAACTAAAACTGAACTGAGCTAGATATTTCGACGGAAGTGGATCGCCCTATCCTGGATCAGATCTTGTTCAGGAGGCCAAAAATGAAATAGTCGCTGTCGTTATACAATACCGACTGGGTCTCCTCGGTACGTGTTTTCAGCAGTGAGTCGCAGAACCTCCACCAAATCAGAATACTGGTCAGGTTTCCTTGCTGGGAAAGACGTGAAGGAAAATGGCGATCTCAATGCGGGACTCTGTGCGTTGAAATTTTCAAAACTTGAGTAGGATGATATTCTCTAACTCTGACATATCGATGCAGTGGACCAGCACTTAGCCTTACAATGGGTTCACAAAAATGTGAGCTGAGCTTTTTCCAGAAATTGTTCTCTATGACAACAGCCATCGGCTTATTTCTGTAGATTGCAAAATTCGGCGGAGATCCTCAAAAAGTCACCATTTGGGGTGAATCGGCAGGTAAGGGATGGGTTTGGACGTGGATTATGAATGTCTTATCGTACCGATATTTAGGTGCTGGATCTGTTCTTCAGCATGTAATCGCTCAGGACGGCAAAACCTTGCCGCCACTCTTCAGAGGTGCAATAACTAGCTCAACATTCTTGCCCTCGCAATATCCTTTCGATGATCCTATCCCTGAAGTACTGATTGCTTTCCAATCTCACGCTGATTTTTTGAATTCATTTTTCTCTTAGGGTCTCTTTTCGGCGGTGGTTTCGCAAAGCAAGTTTGTACTAATCCGTTGAGCTCTCTCGGGGGTATTATCTCATGGTATTCAACCCTTCATAGCTGCTCATCCGCGCAAGACCAGTTGGCTTGTCTCCGAGCCGCTGATCTTGCTGTTTTGAACGAAGTCAACAGCAACATTCAAAATACTGGATTCTTTGGAACGTTTCAGTTCGTGCCTGTTATTGATGGGAGTTTCATTACGCAGAGAGCGACTATAGCACTTCGAGAAGGGAAATTCAACGGGGAGGCACTTCTCGCTGTAACCAATACAAACGAAGGCGTAATCTTTGTCGATCAGACCGGTGTGGTAATGAATACCGCCACTTATGCAGGAGAGCTGTTCCCAAAATTCGGTCAGGCTCAAGAAGCAGAAGTTGCGAAGCAGTATGCAAACGTTGGAGGTTCTACCTTGGGTGCGATCAATGATATTATGGGAGATTGTGAGATTTGTTCTTTCCATCCTCAAAATACCTTGCTCATAGCAACCTCTTTTTGTAGCGATATTCAAATGTCCGAGCTATTATTTACTGAATGCATTCCATGAGCATGGGTTTAATGTCTTCAAGGTTTGTAGCAGTTTCTTTGCTAATCGAGTTGTGATACTGATGACGAACAGGGAGAATTCGGTTCGTTTTTCTAGCAACTCGAGCACTTGGACGATGTCTATTGATCACCTTATAAAACAACCTTAGCGATTCCTCCGGCCCTTCACGGAATGGATGTGAACTACTACTTCCCTCAGTAAGCGGTACACCTCAACCACGAACGAAACTTATCTCATTTAATTAAAAGTAGCAAAGGCCCAATAAGCTTTCACAATGCACCCTTTCAAGCTTCGTTCTCGCAATCCTTCCTATCTTTTGTAATTTCCCTGGATCCAAACAAGAAGGTCGATCCGAAAGATGATATCACGCCGCCTTGGAAGATGTTCTTCAATGGGAATACGGAGATGGTGTTTAATATGACTGCGGTTGGGAATAAGGCTGACATTCATCCGACGATGACGGATCCTGGGTTGCTTAAGCGGTGTAGGTGAGTAGTGTGGGCGCAAAATCGGATTTTGTATATTGATCTTGATTTACTTAGCTTCTGGGAGAGTGTAAGTGCCTTGACGGGCCAGTAAAGAATGATGTGGGATATGACGGACACTGTATGTACTTGCAGAGCATTAACCTTTTGAGTAGTCAGTTTTTAAACTGACGGCATATCCACGCATCACCTCCATGATATTGAGTATTGGCTTGATGAGTGATATGTTAGAAATTGCATTGTGACAATCCACGAATAGACTGTACTGTATTTCAGTAGGGTTGCTATACATAGATGCTTTCACAGGTACAGGTGAGTTTTGGTCAATGCATACCAGACTTATAAAAGACTCCTGCCCTGTTCAGTGACCGTATCTTGTACTGTTGCAAATTGGATAATGGTCTGAGTTTGAACGGGAACAGGAATAGGCTTTCAGTTGTGTAGTGGTCAAGTAGGATCCTCACTGATCCTCAGGCTCGTCTTGAGGTCAATGCAACATTTCACCCATTTGGGTCGTTGCGCTTCCGGAGTCCACGTTCCTCACCTATAAGATCGTATGAGATCTGGCGACGAACTTTAAGTGTGATGGCAGGATCCCTCTGCTGCAATGCCAAACGTAGGGATCTGAAACTCAATGGAATCGGCAATAAGGTGCTATTCACCTGATAGTCCCAAATATATAACCCGATCAACACATACGATTGATCCCGCTCACTGTCCCGCCTCCCGCCCTTTTCCAAAATGACAACTATATAGAATATATCGTGCGCATTGTCATTGCCCTTTTACCGTCCCCACATCCCACTTACTATCCCGTCTCCCTCAATTACAGATGGAATAATCTGAACCATTGTAGATGTTCCTGTCAGCCCAATTGTCTCCTTGATAACGATACTTTAATTGCACCCTGACCGACCTCGTGAGAAGAATATAGGTTTTTCTTCAAAAGTTACGGTTCAATGGATCGCTCATGTAAGTCAGGATATACAGTGCAACTGAGTTGCGCTTTAGACTGTAGGACTTGTACTGTCGAGAGGAAAGACATGAGGAGTTGAAATACGGGTGCACAAGTACATATGTATGACGATTATATATGTATAGTTATGAATTGGTACTTCTCAAGGCATACATCCAGGAACTCATATCGCAATAAGGTAAGTTGATTGCCAGAAGAACGTTCAAATACAATGTACATATAAGAATACCTATCTATGTAATGCCTGCTCATCGTTGTCATGGTTGTTGATACTAGGTGGTACAACATGTGATAGAAGTTATCTGAGTCTCGTTGTGTCCACGCAGCTGAACATGCGAAGCAACGTGTCATGGTTGAGTACATCCTGTATGCAGAAAATATGGGAGAGACGCAAACAAGAACCAGAACTCACACTTTTGGTGAATATGCTAACCCTTTAGGGAAGAGCGACACACCCATTAGTATTGTCAAAGAGGTCCCTATGTTAGATCTCCAGTGTGCACTGTCTCGTAGGAAATTCTCAATGCAGCGCTTGGGCCAGAGCACAAGAACCAGTAGATCAAAATTCACCGTAGTTCCCTTTCCCCTAGACCCGGGAATGTCTACGATTGGTTTCAGTAATCAATTACTATTAAATATCTATCTACGTAGACACTCCTACCAGACTACCTACCAAAAGGTTCAGGTCTAACAAGGGCATGGGAAAATAAGAAAGACTAGATTAAATTCATTCATGTATGGAAAAACCACGTTCCTTATAGGGAGACACCTGTAGCGCCAAATTGCCCATAACGATTCCTTCATTTCATTCTGGCTTCGTAATTTAATAGTAGGTGTGAGTACTATTAAAGGAAGAGCTTGGGTCCACAGTTCAAATGGGGTCGAAATAATCTGCATCATCAAAATGCACTTCCGAGGCAGGGATATTGGTACTCGCCTCATGGACAACTTGCCTTCCGTTATCTGTATAGGGCATATGCCAAAAGGAATGACAATATGCACCCATTCACCCATGGATCCTGGAATGTTCAATCCTAGGTCAAAGGGTGCTTCCAAGTTACGAGTGCATGGAATGGAATGGAATGGAATGCTGAGTTTCTGCTCTGACAAGTCTGTGCCTAATCCAAGGCAGGCAATTTTGAATTGATCTAATTTTTGCAATTTATACAATTGTAATTCGTTTTCATTACATCGATGATCAATGATCCAGCCTGATCCATCACTGAAAAGGGCACGAGTCCCGCCACGCGTTAGCATTGGCCCACTATGCATCAAGTTCCAATGATGACATATAAGTGACTGACCACAATCAGACTGTGACCTGGTAGTACCAGTTGCATCCTCAATTTATTCCTAAGACAGAACCTACTTACTGCAGAATGCTGCTACTAGAAACCAGAGAAAGGCTCCCTCAAAGAAGATTCTATGGGACAAAAATGAAAGACAGCTCACTTGAGCACTTACTATTGAGCTTGAAAAGCCCCAAAACATGATTGGCTTCTCGGAGGAAGTAGAGAAGATACTGGGAAAAAAAGGAAGTGCATCAACGGCAAGATGGCAGAATCCAATAATCCATAAAACTGAAGGCCTGCAGTCAGTAGCTGTTGTTGCTGCATTTTATAAGCACCAGATAGATACATGATGCATGCTCTCGAAAGGACAAAGGGTAAAGCATTTAATTATAATTGAAATGCTTATACGAAAGTTTATAGAGGGCTAGCTTTGAACTCTCCTCGACCATTAACTTGTAACCTATTTTTCTCTACTTCGACAGCTGCATTCTGAATGTCCTCGTGAGGATAAATACGCAATGCATGTTGGCATCTTGCTTGCAAGGTCTATTCCATGTCAGGAAAAATGCATTTGATGAAATTGACAGGACCATCTTAACAAGCAATAGTATGAGAGTCATGGTCGGCTTCTAGATCATTATGATCCTTCCGGCAAACATGGGGCTGTATAGGCAAGGTCTTCTGGGTCTGGAGTATCTTAAAGCCACCATCTTGAAAGTGAACGGAGAAGGACTCACAGTGGTCTATGAACAAATGAAATTCCGAGTTGTTGAACAATATGGTACGAGACATTTCAGCGCCCAGGTAATTGAAAACAAAACTCGCGACAAATGGCTTCAAAATAGGAATCTTAGTCTGAACATCAGAACGGTACAGCGCATTTTTCAGTGTTCCCTTCACCCTGCCTCTACCTGACAAATAAGTGCACCACCCAAATTCACCGGTTTTATCTCATGAGCCTATGAATCCGGCAAAGCTGTGAACCAATCATATCCCGCGTCGAGTGAGATTTAAGAGTGGGACTGTCGCTCGGTTGAGGCTCTATCCCCTTGCTTCTTCGCGGTATGTTCAAGCCAGGACTCTTGCTGCTTGGGTTGTTACCATATCTTGCTGCACTCGCAGCGTCGAGTTTAGCTGCACCTACCCAAGCTCCTATCGTAGATGTAGGTAATGCGCAATACCAGGGGGTGTTTGACCCAAATACCAATGTGACGAACTTTTTGGGTATGAGATATGCGGCAGCTCCGACTGGTTAGTATTTCTCTTCAGGTCTCCTTCGCTGAACCGTGGCATTGATCGAATTGAATCTCAATCATTGTAATCAGGTCAATTGCGCTTTCGAGCTCCTCAACCTCCTCCGCAAATTAATGGAGTACAAGTAGCCGATACAGAGCCACCGGAGTGTGTTCAAGGCCTACCTACAGATTCGGAGGATTGTCTCTTTCTCAGGTATATAGCTTTACTTGTGGATCTTCCAGAGTATGACGCAACCTGGTTTTCTCTGTCTGCGTATAGTGTTGCTATACCTGGAATGGGTATTTCCGCCAGGCCCTCTCTTCCTACTGTCGTACGTATCTCGTTAGGGGTCACTTTTTTCATCAATCATTGAATGAATGTATGTTGCTTTTAGGTTTGGATCCATGGCGGAGGGCATGTCGCACTCGATTCTGATGATAAACTAAAACTGAACTGAGCTAGATATTTCGACGGAAGTGGATCGCCCTATCCTGGATCAGATCTTGTTCAGGAGGCCAAAAATGAAATAGTCGCTGTCGTTATACAATACCGACTGGGTCTCCTCGGTACGTGTTTTCAGCAGTGAGTCGCAGAACCTCCACCAAATCAGAATACTGGTCAGGTTTCCTTGCTGGGAAAGACGTGAAGGAAAATGGCGATCTCAATGCGGGACTCTGTGCGTTGAAATTTTCAAAACTTGAGTAGGATGATATTCTCTAACTCTGACATATCGATGCAGTGGACCAGCACTTAGCCTTACAATGGGTTCACAAAAATGTGAGCTGAGCTTTTTCCAGAAATTGTTCTCTATGACAACAGCCATCGGCTTATTTCTGTAGATTGCAAAATTCGGCGGAGATCCTCAAAAAGTCACCATTTGGGGTGAATCGGCAGGTAAGGGATGGGTTTGGACGTGGATTATGAATGTCTTATCGTACCGATATTTAGGTGCTGGATCTGTTCTTCAGCATGTAATCGCTCAGGACGGCAAAACCTTGCCGCCACTCTTCAGAGGTGCAATAACTAGCTCAACATTCTTGCCCTCGCAATATCCTTTCGATGATCCTATACCTGAGGTACATCTTCCTTTCCAATCTCACGCTGATATCCTGGAATTCATTCTCCTCTTAGGGTCTCTTTTCGGCAGTGGTTTCGCAAAGCAAGTTCGTACTGATTCATTGAACTCTCTCGGGGGTATTATCTCATGGCATTCAATCCTTCATAGCTGCTCATCTGCGATCGACCAGTTGGCTTGTCTTCGAGCTATTGATGTTGCTGTTTTGAATGAAGTCAACAGCAACATTCAAAATACTGGATTTTCTGGGACATATCAGTTTGTGCCTGTCATCGATGGAAGTTTCATTACGCAGAGAGCAACCATAGCACTTCGAGAAGGAAAATTCAACGGGGAGGCACTTCTCGCTGTTACCAATACGAATGAAGGCGTAGACTTTGTCCACCCCGGTGTGGTAATGAATACCGCCACTTATGCAGGAGAGCTGTTCCCAAAATTCGGTCAGGCTCAAGAAGCGGAAGTTGCGAAGCAGTATGCAAATGTTGGAGGTTCTACCTTGGGTGCGATCATCGATATTATGGGAGATTGTGAGATTCGTTCATTTCGTCCCTCAAAACACTTAGTTCCTAGTAATAACCTCTTTTTGCAGCGATATTCAAATGTCCAAGCTATTATTTACTGAATGCATTCCGTGAGCGTGGGTTTAATGTCTTCAAGGTTTGTAGAAGTTTCTTTGCCAATCGAGTTGTGATACTAATGACGAACAGGGAGAATTTGGTTTGTTTTTCTTGCAACTTGAACACTTGGACGATGTTCACTGATCTCCTTATAAAACAACCTTAGCGATTCCTCCGGCCCTTCACGGAATGGATGTGAACTACTACTTCCCTCAGTAAGCAGCGGTATAGTCAACCACGAAAGAATCTCATTTCATTTTCTTGATCAAATGTAGCAGAGGCCCAGTAAGCTTCCCTAATGCATCCTTTCAAGCTTCGTTCTCGCAATCATTCCTATCTTTTGTGATTTCCTTGAATCCAAATGATAAGGTCGATCCAAAAGATGATATCACGCCGCCTTGGAAGACGTTCTTCATTGGGAATACGGAGATGGTGTTTAATGTGACCGCTATTGGGAATACGACTGATATTCATTCGACGATGACGGACCCGCGGTTGCTTGAGCGGTGTAGGTGAGTAGACGAGATTGGATTTTAGATATTGATCTTGATTCTTTACTTAGCTTCTGGGAGAGTGTAAGCGCCCTCACGGGACAGTGAAGAATGATGTGGGAATTAAGATGATACACGGACGCTGTAAGTACTCGCAGAGTATTGAATGCTATTTGAACTTCTACCGGGTAAGATGGAGAATCGTTCGGGTAGTGTGTCTTTGAATTGACTGCGCATACTGACATTACATCTCCGATATTATCCATACTCTCTACTTATTGGCTCGTGATGAATGAGAAATGTTAGAAATTACATTAGGCCACTGAACCACGACTGTACAGAATCTCGGGAGGGTATTTTCGTTTCCTCTTTAGGAATAGGTGCGTTTTGTTTCAGTGGGAGCAATCCTTACTGGTTGACCGTATCCGGTACCGCTGCAAGCTGAATCATGGTTCTCTGCGAGTTTCAATAGCGACAGGCAGTGGGATGACTCCGTTTCGAGCACTTGGTATGGCAGCAATGAGCTGAATGTTTGGTGCTGTATAACCTGCTGTATCCCGGTAACCACCCACGACGATGTTGATCTGAGTTTTTTCAGGCGTAGGTGCCACATAGTTTGATATAGGCTCGTGAACGATAGCCGGACGTTGATAGTACGCGAGGCACCGTTATTTGGTTGAAACGGTAATGATGTAGTGTGTTGCCGGCCGCGCGAGCGTACATCTCTAAGTAACGCACCCGCCGGCTGAAGACGACATGACAGTAGGGCACCTTTGAGCGATGACCGGCGACTCTTGTCTTACAGACGTCCCTCCTCCCTTTTGTGGTTACGTAGAAAGACCAGTGGATGCTCTACACCTGGTTTACGCCGCCCATCGAGGTGTTCTGCCTGGTACAACATGTCCCTTGAATGGCGTAGGGAAAAAATCCTCAATTAAAAGTGGAGCTGTTTTCATTCTCAACGTTGAAGAAAGTTGTATCAAGCAGTGGACAGGTATGGCACATGCATATACGAATGATTATGACACTTATTACTTTGCAGATCGTGATGAGTCTCGTGGTCTCAACCTTGTATTGTTGGAAAGTTTCTTGTAGGTGCCACTGGCCTGTGTGGAAATGTACATCAATTGGAGTTTTTGAACCCTAATGGCAAGTTGATTCTACAGGTTTACCGAGAGATGAATCAAAATGAAAGTAACCGAGGAAGCCCCACCCAATGCCACAGCTATTGTTCACAATCTTTGGTGCTACCAAACAAACAATTGTGAACAATTCTTTGGTAACTACCGGTGACCGCCCTAAGATCAAGCAATGTTGCAGGCAGTTCCTGTTAGGGCTAGCAGAGCTAGCCCTAACATGTGGGAACTGTCTGCGACATTGCCAACAAATAGCTCTATCGGGGGGTCAGGTAGGTGGTTAGGTGGTTAGATGGTTAGGGTTAGGGGTTAGGCTCGTGCCGAAGGCGCGCTGGGGTAGGGGTTAGGCGCACCCGCAGGGTGCTCGCGCGAAGTGCGAAAGGTTAGGGGTTAGGGTTAGGTTAGGGTTTAGGGTAGTTACATCTGATCTTATCTATTTTAGGGTGGCCTCGACTGGTGCGACCAAAGGATTGTGCACAAACATTCATTTGGTAGCACCAGTCAAATTGTGCACAATATCTGTCGCAGGGGCTCGAAGCCCCGAGGGTAAGCACAGCCATTGAACGGAAGTGCAGCTCACCAGGACTCTCTTCAGGGTACAAACCTCAAAATAGAAGCAATCTCAGGCTTAATGGCCTGATCAAGAAGGTTTGTATTTCACCCTTCGAGCATTCACGGAAAATCATGCGGGATTCCAAGATGATAGCGATTAACGTTGAGGTGCTTGATCTGCACCTCATCTCATACTATACCGAGGAGGATGTTCGCAACAGGATACTCAAGGTTCGCACTGAATATGAAAATAATGATAATGTATTCATTTAACATATACTTTATCCAGAGGCCTGTGTCTCGTACTGATATCATGAGGCTCGACATACCGCCAAATATTTTTCGACTTATAAATTTCCAGATCCCTTGGAATGTCGAAGTAGGACCAGAGGTAATGGCTGGACATTGGTGAGTTTCTCTCTTGAAGCTAGTGACTCAGCTCCAGCTCACGATGAAACGGATTTAGCACAAGAAGATATACCTCACGCTGTAGATCTGTGGCCGGCTCCTCAGCCGCAGATAAGCAATTGAATCATGAACTGCAAACGAACAGTAGGCGGAATGCCTACGAGGATTCTTTACGAAGCCAAGGAGAGATTGGCAGGTATGAATATAGTTGCTGTATTCTTCCGGTTTTATAACATACCTGTAATCAGTGGTTCTCCAAGTATTTTTTCTGGAAGTGAAGCGTTCATAATTGAAGGAGGTGAATTCAATGCAGTTAATGGCAATGTTGCAAAGTCGGCAACCTACAATCATTGTGTATTTTACATGACTTTACAAATATGAAGGATCTACTATCTCCGTTGCTTCTTCTAGGGAGCGCCTTGAAAGTCGACGGGTTGGATATCAATTTTGTACGGACAGAATACAGCAGTAGTGTTTGAGTTGTATGTAACTCAAATAAAATATCAACTCTATAGACAAGAATGCGCCGCTCTTGTCCTCCACATGCACTACCACGGCTGGACTCAGGGATCCTTCTTCCCTCGAAATATTCTCATGCAACTGGGAGATCATAGCGAGTTCCCTTTGATGAGGTCATTGCAAGACAGACGATTCAGGCTGATCGATTTCGGGCGTGCGAAGTGCCAGAAAGATGCCCAGGACTGGTGAGGGAAGTTTTTCACACGATCTATGGGACCGTGAGCGATTTGACGAGAAGGGGATGATTGGAACAGTTTTGAATTTTGAGCATCCTACCTGAGGTACGAATCGCATTGACCGATAAAAGGGGATAGCTATTTTCTCCACTTCGACAGCTGCTTCCCGAATGTCCTCGTGAGGTTATGAGAGAGCATGAGGCAGCGCTTATTTCAAATTAGGAAGCAGGAAGGAAGGAAGTGTATTACACGGCAAGGTCCAAGATCTGAACGCCGGATTTCTGAGAAGTATTGCCTGTTGCATAATCATCTGGAGGTCCTCGATTTTTTCGCACCTGTTTATTTGTATTTGTGCCTGCCTTCAGACACTTCGGACCGAGGCGTTTGACATGCGACTGCCTTTCTTATATAGACTGTTAATTCGCAGCAGCCGGCTAGCTTTGCAATTTCTTTGATTTGACGTCCTTCTTCGTGCCTCCAATAAACAATGCGCTTCGGGAGATCATGGCTTAGACTGTGTACCATGTTTATCAGCTGAGTTGATCAAGTTCGTTCGGGCATGATTTAAGCCCACCGGCCCAATTGATTGGCATTTCAAATACAAATAAACAAGTGCGAAAAAAATCGGGGACCTCCAGATGATTATACAACAGGCAATGTCCCGATGCTGCACAAGCATCACCGTCCTCAGGGCGGTCATGGGCATTAGGAAACTTGATCCGAACACGGGAACGAGACGTACACCGCTTTTACCCCATGAGTCTTGGAGGCACCAATCATGTCCGGGGTCAAGTGAGATTTAAGAGGGAGAATGCCGCTTAGTTTGGGCTCTACTCCTCGCTTTTTCGCGGTATGTTCAAGCCAGGACTCTTGCTGCTTGCTGCACTCGCAGCGTCAAGTTTAGCTGCACCTACCCAAGCCCCTATCGTAAATGTAGGTAATGCGCAATACGAGGGGGTATTTGACCCAAATACCGATGTGACGAACTTCTTGGGTATAAGATATGCGGCGGCTCCGACTGGTTAGCATTTTTCTTCTGGTCTCCTTATCGAATTGCATCTCAATCGATGTAATCAGGTCAATTGCGCTTTCGAGCTCCCCAACCTCCTCCACATATCAATGGATTACAAGTAGCCGACAAAGAGCCGCCGGAGTGTGTTCAAGGTCTGCCTACAGATTCGGAGGATTGTCTCTTTCTCAGGTATGTAGCTTTGCTTGTGGAATTTCCGGAGTGTGACGCAACCCGTATAGTGTTACTGTACCTGGAAGGAGTATTTCTCCGACGCCTTCTCTTCCTACCGTCGTACGTATCTCGTCAAGGGTCGCTTCTTTGATTAGTCATTGAATGAACGAAACTCGCTTGTAGGTTTGGATCCATGGCGGAGGATATTTCGGGGGAAATGGATCGTCCTATTTTGGATCAGATCTTCTTCAAGAGGCTAAAAATGAAGTGATCGCTGTCGTTATACAATACCGATTAGGTCTCTTCGGTACGTGCTTTTGTCAGTAGGTCGGTGGACTCCCATAAAGTCAGAATACCGGACAGGTTTCCTTGCTGGGAAAGACGTGAAGGAAAATGGAGATCTCAATGCCGGACTTTGTGCGTTGAAATTTCCGAAACACGGATGATATGCTCTGATTCTGATGTATCGGTGCAGTGGACCAGCATTTGGCGTTACAGTGGGTACACAAAAACGTGAGTTGGTATTTTTCCAGAAATTGGTGTTCAAGGTACAAGACATCAGCTTATTTCTTGTAGATTGCAAAATTCGGCGGGGATCCTCAGAAAGTCACTATTTGGGGTGAATCGGCGGGTAAGGGATGGCTTTGGGCGTGGATGAAGAATTATGAAAGTCTCACTGTACCGATATTTAGGCGCCGGATCTGTTCTTCAGCATGTAATCGCTCAGGACGGCAAAACCTCACCGCCACTCTTCAGAGGTGCAATCACTAGCTCAACATTCCTGCCTTCGCAATATCCATTCGATGATCCTATCCCTGAGGTACTTATTGCTTTCCAATCCCACGCTGACCTCTTGGGATTCATTTTTCTCTTAGGGTCTCTTTTCGGCAGTGGTTTCGCAAAGCAAGTTCGTACCAATCCATTGAGCTCTCCCGGGGGTGTTATCTCATGGTATTCAACCCTTCATAGCTGCTCATCCGCGATCGACCAGTTGGCTTGTCTTCGAGCCGCTGATGTCGCTGTTTTGAATGAAGTCAACAGTAACATTCAAAATACTGGATTCTTTGGGACAGTTCAGTTTGTGCCTGTCATTGATGGGAGTTTCATTACGCAGAGAGCGACCATAGCCCTTCGAGAAGGAAAATTCAATGGGGAAGCACTTCTCGCTGTTACCAATACGAATGAAGGCGTGATCTTTGTCAACCAGACTGGTGTGGTGATGAATACCGCGACCTATGCGGGGGAGCTGTTCCCGAAATTCAGTCAGGCTCAAAAAGCGGAAGTTGCGAAGCAGTATGCAAACGTTGGAGGTTCTACCTTGGGTGCGATCAACAATATTATGGGAGATTGTGAGAGTTGTTCTTTCCGTTCCCCAAAATACCTCGTACCTAGTAATTTCTTTCCAGCGATACTCAAATGTCCGAGCTATTATCTGCTGAATGCATTCCATGAGCATGGGTTCAATGTCTTCAAGGTTTGTAGAAATTTCTTTGCCGATCGAGTGGTGATACTAATGACGAACAGGGAGAATTCGGTTCGTTTTTCTCGCAACTTGAGCGCCTAGACGCTGTCTATTAATTACTTTAAACAAAACTCTAGCGATTCCTCCGGCCCTTCATGGAATGGATGGGTACTACTACTTCCCTCAGTAAGCGGTATACCAGCCTGGTCAACCACGAGAGAAACTCATTTCGTTTACTTGATGAAAAGCACAGGCCCAATAAGCGTTCCCAATGCACCCTTTCAAGCTTCGTTCTCGCAATCCTTCCTATCTTTTGTAATTTCCTTGGATCCAAACAAGAAGGTCGATCCGAAAGATGATATCACGCCACCTTGGAAGATGTTCTCCAATGGCAGTACGGAGATGGTGTTTAATGTGACTATTGTTAGTAATACGACTGATATTCATTCGACGATGACGGACCCGGGGTTGCTTGAGCGGTGTAGGTGAGTAGACGAGATTGGATTTTAGATATTGATCTTGATTCCTTACTTAGTTTCTGGGAGAGTGTAAGCGCCTTGACGGGACAGTGAAAAATGATGTGGGATCTAATACACGGATGCTGTATGTACTTGCAGTTTTGATCACTGTTTGTGCTTCTACCTTGTAAGATGGGAACCTTTCGGGCAAGATGTTTTTGAAGTGACCGCGCGTACTGGGATTACTTCCCCGATTATGTCCGTGCTCTCTATTGGCTTGATGGAAGAGATATCGGGCCAATCCACGAACTGTACAGTATCTCAGGAGGGCTGCTATCTTTGGATACTTTCCCTTTCCTCTTCGGGTGTTCTGTATAAGTGGAGTTAATGCCTACTGGACTTGTAGAAGACTGCTCTGGTCCACCATACCTTCAAGTTGTACTGTTACAAGTTGGATCATTGTCCGATGAATTTGTTCTTTAAATCGCACGATGGGCAGAGTATCTGGTGCATTCAGTGGGCAGGTGTCTGGTGCAGCCGCTAACGATGATGCTGATCTGAATCTTTTCAGTGTGAGTTCAGGCACTCAGCGGGCAGGTATATGTTCTTATGTATATCTAGCAATGTGAGCCGAATATCTAGTGTAGCCGGCAACGATGATGCTGATCTGAATCTTTTCAGCCTCAGTTCAGGCACTCAGTGGGCAGATGTATGTTCTTATGTATAGCAATATTGAGCACAATGTCTGGTGCTGCTGGAAATAATGATGCTGATATAAGTCTCTTCGGGCACTCAATGTGCAACATGCAACGCTGAGACGAATGTCTGGTGCTGCCGATTCCGATGATGCAGATCTAGGTCTTTTCGGGCACTCAGTGCGTAAGTGTGTCTATATCAAGTTTAATACAGCAACGTTGAGAGTTGAGACGAACGTCTGGTGCCCCCGATTCCGATAATGCACATCTAAGTCTTTTCGGGAATTCAGTGTGCAAATGTGTCGATATCAAGTTTGGTGGCTATGTCGTTTAAATGTCCACGGTGTCTAACTGCCCCAGTCTGAGTAGAGGCCTATGGGATCGGGGCACTTCCTGAGGTACAGTTACTGGCGAAATGTTCGAAAGAAAAAAAACTTTGATTTTCAATATAAAATTTTGGTGATAATTTCGGATGCAAAATTTTGGGTCCGCCGCAGTGGGTGCTGCCGATTCCGATGATGCTGATCTAACTCTTCTCGGGAACTTACTGTGTAAGTGCATCTATGTCAAGTTTGATACAGCAACGCTGAGAGTCATGTCTGGTGCTGCCGATTCCGATGATGATGCTGATCTAGGTCTTTTCGGGAACTCAGTGTAAGTTGTCTATATCAAGTTTGATACAGTGAGCCCCCGCGACAGATATTGTGCACAATTTGACTAGTGCTACCAAATGGGGTGATACAGGAACATTGAAAGTCAAGACCAATGTCTGGTGCTGCCAATTCCGATGATGCTGATCCAAGTCTTTTTAGGAACTCCGTGCGTAAGTGATTCTACATCAAGACGAATATCGGGTGCTTGCCGATTCCGATTATGCGGATCTGAATCTTTTCGGGCACTCAGTGTGTAAGTGCGTGTACATCTAGTTTGACATAACATTGGGACGAACATCTGGTGCTGCCGGTAACAGTGATGAATCTTTTCCTGCACTCAATGTGTGGGTGTATATCCAGTAACGTTGAGCCGAATGCCTGGCTGCCTACTTGCTTCCGGTATAGCATCATGCCGTTTATAGATTATGTACAATATGGGACTTGCTGGCGTCTGTAAGCATGTCGGTAGCTACCCATCATGATCTGAGTTTTGACAGTGAGTACCATTCTTATCTGACAGTTCATGCAGGACATTCGCGGTTCCCCTTAAAAAGCTATATAGACCCATCTTTTATCTAACCTCATCCCGTCTACAAACTCCTCAACTGCTCAAACAGGGTTGTTCTGAGTGATGACTGGCAACTCTTGTTCTACGGACGTCCTTCCCTTTCATGGTTATGTAGAAAGACTAGTGGATGCTTTGCGCCTGGTTTACGCCGCGCATCAAAGTGTTCTTCCTCGTACAACACGTCCTTTGAACAGCCTGGAAAAAAAATCCTACATTAAAAGTGGAGCTGTTTTCATTTTCAATGTTGAAGAAAGTGGTATCAAGCAGTGGACAGGTGTGGCACCCGCGCATACGAATTATTACGATGCTTATTACTTTACAGATGGTGTCTTGTGGTCCCAACCTCGCATTGTCGGAAAGTTTCTTGTAGGTGCCATTTGTCGAATTGTACATCAATTAGCAACTTACCGGCAAGTTTATTCTACAGGTTTACCGAGAAATGAACCGAAATGAAAGTAATCGAGGAGGCCCCAAGGGTAAGTATAGTAGCCATTGAACAAAAGCGCAACTCACCAGGGCTTTCTTCAGGGTACAAGTTCCAAAGTAGTAGCAATCTCAAGCCTAATGGTCTGATCAAGAAGGTTTGTATTTCAAGTGTTCACCCTTTAAGTGTTCACGGAGAACCATCCGGTATTTCAAGATGATAACGATTAGCATCGAGGGGCTTGATCTCCACCTCATTTCATACTATGCCGAGGAGGATATTCGCAACAGAAGGCTCAAGGTTCGCACTGACAATGGAAATAATGATCATATATTCATTTGACATGTATCCCAGAGGCCTATGTCTCGTCCAGATATCATGAGGCTTAACATACCGCCAAATATTTTTCGACTTGTAAATTTCCAGATCCCTTTGAACGTCGAAGTGGGACCAGAGATAATATCCCGGCTTTGGTGAGCCCCTTTCCTACAGCTAGTGTCGCAACTCCAGACTATGATAAAACGGACTAGCGCAAGAAGACACACCTCAGGTAGTTCTGTGGCCGGTTCTTCAGCCGCAGATAAGCGATTGAATTATGAACTGCAAACGAACAGTAGGCGCAATGCCTACGAGGATTCTTTACGAAGCCGCGGGGGGATTGACAGGTATGAATATAATTGCTGTATTCCTCCGGTTTCAATTATTGATATAACTAGTGGTTCTCCAAGTATTTTTTCCGGAAGTGAAGCATTCATGATTGAAGGAGGTGAATTCAATGCAGTTAATGGGAATATTGCAAAATCGGCAACCTACAATCACTGTGTATTTTACATGACTTCACAAAGATGAAGGATTTATTATCTCCGTTGCTTCTTCTAAGGAGCATCTGAGCATCTTGAAGGTTGACTGGTTGGATATCGACTTTGTGCTGAAGAACACGGACAGAATACAGCACTAGTGTTTGAACTGTATGTAACTTAATATCTGGAAGTTCGTTCGGGTCGCCTGTTTTGTTAAGCGACTGCGAGTACCAATCATTATTTATCTGATTTCCCATCTAACGAGACCAGGGTTTGTGGCGTGGGACAGTGAACGCCTGACTCGCCGAAATGCCTCATTTTCACACGGTTTCGCAAAACTGCCTCATGAGCGCTTTTTCCCCTCTCTTCTTGCTTTCTCTTTCTATCTCAGTTGGCCACCATGGTTTTCGGTTTCCTGGCTCAAAGTTTTCGGAGCGTCTGCTGGAGGTTCAGGAGATTCTAGTGGATGAGAGATGGTAGCAGAGGATCATTGGAGTCTTTACAGGCGTTGAAATTCTGGGTGAGTTTGCACCTTCTCGTTCGCAGTCTTGCTGACTTTTTCACTGAAGTCTTTAGTTTTTCTTACACACTGTCTATGTGTATCTAGTGAGTTGCCCCACTCGTTGTTCTACAGTCCTTATCTAACGTCTTCGTCTTAGACATTCAGCAATAATATCTCGGAATTCTGTCCATTTTTGTCTGTCTACTCGACCAGAATTTCACAACGCTAGTAGCGTTGTGAAATTCTGGTCGAGCAGCTAGTATCGTCCGCATATTGCCCGCAGCCGTCGTTGCCACGTTACGAACCGGTGCGATCGGATTGGTCCATGCCGTCTCGGCCAACTCAAGAATTCGCACGCCTCAGAGCCATGGGATCCGTATCCCTGGTTGTGTCCTTTGCTCTGGTCTTCCATCTCATAGGCGAACAGGATCCAGCATTTTGTCACTACAGTGGACATCTTCTCCGCGCATTGAATTTTTCAGCCTTTCGAAGACAGACGGGCCAGGATGAGTTTCGGAACTCCTCCTACAGTTCCTACTGCGTTGCAGGTTTACAAGTGCGTTTCCGATTAGTTCTCTTTCCGCAGTTTGTACTAATTAGCCTTAACAGTTCCTACCTCATCGATCCCCAATGGCAAACAAAGTTCTCAATCATTTGGGCTTCATGTCTAGGTGCCACCATCCTATTCTCAGCTCCCCGTTTGACCAAGTCCATCCGCAACGGAAGAGCTTTTACCGGGTTCTTTGGTATCGAGGAGGATTGGAGTGGCAGTGGAAAATATGAAGCTGTTGACCCTAGTGATTCGGGCCCTCCAGCTCCAACGAAAACCAGATCTTCAGTAGTACGAAAAGTTGCAGGCGTTTTGTCGGCAATGAGATCTATCGCTCTGTGGACATTGCCTGGACTCGGCCTAAACGCTGGGCAGAGTGAGTTTTTAGACTTCGATTCTTTACTTGGTCTAATGTTCAGTTGCATTGTAGTCTTTGTTATCCTCGCATATCTTATTATCGTGCTCATCTGTATTATTACGGGCTCTCAACTCGTGAACAATTCTAATCGAGCAGGTAATTCATTGTCTCTGCACCGACCTGCTTTATCCTAATATAGACTTTTTTCCCAGGCTTCATGGCAATTGCGCAGCTTCCGGTCGTTTTTCTCTTTGCGACAAAAAACTCGATTGTCTCCCTCCTTCTTGGACCAGGACATGGGTATGAAAAGCTTAATTATATCCATCGCTGGTCCTCCAGATGTCTTTTCCTCGGTGCCGTCGTTCATGGCTCGCTCTGGATCAGGAACCATCTCCAGTACGATATCCAGATTATCGGCGCGCAGAAGGAGACCAGCGGAGTTGCTGCATTGGGCGTCCTCTGTGGGCTCGTTCTAACGAGCATCAGACCTGTGAGGAAGAGATTATGGAGTTTCTTTTGGGTCTTGCAGTGAGTGCTAATATTACGCTGTGCTATTTATACCCTGACTGAGGAGATGATATCTGTAGTGTATTGGGTTTTGTAGCATTTTTCATAACGATATGCTACCATACTCAGTATGCTCCACCCTGGATCTTCCCTCCCCTTGCCTTTTACGCAGCTGATATGCTCATGCGAATGTTGCGTGTAAGGATCAAGGATGCCACCCTTAACGCAGTTGATTCGAATATGACTCTTGTAAATACTCCTCCCTGTTTGTTGCTTAGATTCGCAACTAATCTTCCCTTCCAGATTCGCGTTCAAGACTGCGATTCCAATTGGATTGCCGGCCAGCATGTTCGTGTCAGAGTTTTCTTCTCCGGCCGCGTCTTTGAAAGTCACCCACTCACGATCATGAATGCTCCCTTCAACACTACCTGTCTCGCTTCCCCATCTTCGACCGAAAATGGACGAGGGATCATTCTCGGTGCTCGAGTAACTGGTGACTGGACTCGAGCCCTTAACAAGTACGCCGAGGCGGAAGGCAAGGTCATTCAGGCTAAAGACGCTCTTTGGACCGCCGAGAAGAAGAAATCTCCTTCCAATGACGATCAATCCATTTCAGATCTCCGCGCTACCCTCCCAGAAGTTCCGATCCAAGTAATGCTCGACGGTCCTTATGGCGGCTGCTCCGTCGATCTCGGACAATACGAAACCGCACTCCTCATCGCTGGAGGCAGCGGTGCCACTTTCACTATCGGCATTCTGGACGACATTGTTGGTCGCTGTCTTCGTCGTGGCCGGCTCAATGGCGAGAAAACTCGCAGGATTGAATTTGTCTGGTGTCTCCGCTCGTACGGAACTATACAGTGGTTCGCATCGGTGTTGATGCCCATTGCGAATCTTGTCGCCGAGCGTGGAAAGGATATGGGTCTAGACCTTCACGTCTCGGTATATGTGACGTGTTTGTGTAACCCGGAAGAGGTGCCGGTGATACCGAACTCGGATGTGTTGATGCTTGCGCAGAGACCCAAAACGGGAGAGATTCTGGAGGATTTGTTGACGGAGCCGGTCGGTAGGAGGAACAAGTGTTGCTGCGCTGGTAAAGACGGCAGCAGCAGCGGTGTCCAGTGCACATGCGGCCTTGGTGTCTTCGAAGACGATGATACCAAACAACCCAAGAGTTCATCTGAAGCTCCTTCGTCTGCAGCGTCAGTGAATGACCTGAGTATCACTGAAATCCCTCGTAAACACTTTGCTCATGCTCGCGACCCGGAAGCTTGTGCAGCTTTGGCGGGGGCTTCGGCCAAGTTGCAGTGGGTTGGACTGGGAGGTGGAGTGGGTGTATGTGCAAGCGGACCAAGCAGTCTTACGAGGGAGGCGTCGAATGCGGTTGCGAGGTTGAGTTTGTTGAGGGGGGTCGAGTTGGGTGGGGTCGGGTTGCATACGGAGGTGTTTAGTGTTCAGTAGAGGGAGGGGAAGCTGTTGGAGGAAAACGGGATGTGTTCATGTTTCGATAATGTCTTTTTTATGTTAGTACTTAAGGTGATGAATTTCGTGTACAGTATTTCCTGGCGTTGCAATGATCATTACGTTGTAACCCAAGAGGACAGCAAGATTCAGATCGGGGGTACATAACCCTTTGCGGCGGTAACACGAATAAGGGTCATATGATAATCCTCACCGCTCGAGAGTCGACATCCTGTTTACCCTCTACCGACAGTAACAACCATCAGCCTGCCAGCTGGGGAATGTTATCGGCATACGGGGAACCCAGAACAGGGGAACTCCAATGTCGGTAGGTGTACGGGGTTATAGCGTCAAAGCTCTATGGGCGGCGGGCGGCGGGCGCCTTAAGCCTCGTAGTCTTTGGACAGCTACTGTAGGAAGTATAGTACACGGCACGGTCCAAGATCTGAACGCCGGATTTCTGAAGGGTACCCTGATGCGGCACAAGCATCATTGTCCTCAGGGCGTTCATGAGCGGTAGGGACGAGCTCACAACTGGCCCGCGACGCTGCTGTAGATCTCCTGCTACCCATGAAAACCAAACTACTTAGGAGTAGCATGCGCGCCCAGAAGCCCGAACATGGAGAATAGGATGGAACTCCGAACTCAAATTATCCTTCTGAAAAAAAGGGCACCGACGAGGAATTATGGACGTCCGGTCCAGGGTTCATGGAACTTTAAATCGAATATGCGGCGAGGATAGTTTTGAAAGGTGGATTAGTGCGCAGATGGTTTGGATAACCATTCAGGTGAGGATACGCTATTATTATCCGCAAGGACTTATCGCAGATGTCGAAACAAGTACTATCCACATCTTCCGTGCTGTAACAAAAATGCTCGGCATGATTCTATGTTGTATTGGTATGCAGCGCTACATGCCCTGAGCAGACCGGCACATGGGGGGTCTACTACTGCTCTTCAATGTTTGGACTATTCAGCCGAAGCTTCGGAAAAATCAGAGGTATGGATACCCCGACTTGATGATCACATCATCTCTGAAACGTTACGTGAAACACGCAGTTATTATAAACAGTAGACTTTTTGATATTTCCATTAGCTGCGTTGAATTCACCTCCTTCGACTATGAACGCTTCACTTCCAGAGAAAATGGTTGGAGGGCCACTAATTTCGAATATATGACATCAACGGAGGCCGGGGATGATATAATAAACAGATTCTAACCTGCTAGCCGCTCCTCCACTATTTGTTGAAATCTTGTCAATATTGCGCCCACTATTGTTTGTCCACATCTCAGGATCCAAACGCTTGTCTGTGATTGAAGCTCCAGACATGGAACCATTCTCTGAGGTGTGTCTTTTCACGCTAGCCTCAACTCGTTACGTTCTGAAGTAGTGATAGAGATTTCGGGAGAAGTACATACAAGAGTTGCGGCGTTTTGTCTGCTCCTACTTCAACTTTCGGAGGCATCTTGAAGCTTATTCGTCGAAAGATATTCGGCGGCATGTCCAGCTTCATGATGTCTAGGCGAGATGATGGTCTCTGGCTCATCTATCAATTGAAAATCAAATCGATACAACTGTCCACTCAAAACTAACCTTTAGCCTTCCAGCACGGATATCCTCCTGGGTATAATATGAAATGAGGTGGAGGTCAAGCCCGTCTATAGTAATCGTTATCGTCTTGACATACGGCAATTTTAAGCAAATACTTGGGCTGTTTGAGCGTTTGAAGCACAAACCTTCTTAATCAGACCCAACGGTCTGAGCCTGCCTCCGCTCTGCGAAGAAAGCCCTAGTGAGTTGTGCATCGCTTTGATTTCTTTGTTGCTTCCTTGGCCACATCCCTCATTTATTTCTTTGTATACCTAGAGTGAACATTCAGTTTGATGAATGATTCATGGATGTACCGACACATGACACCTACAGCAAATTTTCCAACAATATGAGGCGGGGACCATGATACCCCATCTATGGCAGTAAGCATCGTAATCATTCATATATGCCGGGTCATACCTATCCATTGCTTGATACCGCTCTCTTCTACACTGAAAATGAAAACAGCTCCGCTTTTAATTGAGTATTTTTTCTCGGGATCGTTCAATGGTCGTGTTGTGCGGGGGATATAGCCGCGCTGTGCGGCGTAAAGCAGGCGTAAAGCATCTACTGTTGCTTCTACGTAGCCATGGAAAGGAGGGACGTCTGGAGAACAGGGGGTGCTAGTCATTTTTCCGTCAGGAAATATGGGAAGTTGCTAGAAGACAGCTTGGTCCTTTATTAAGTCTGCCAAAATGTACGACGCTTTCCATGGTTATGAATCTAATCTGAACAGCACTGTGGGTCCGTACCCGGTCTCTGCTACCTCGATGAATAAACAGGCTTTCCTTGATATACCTCCAGCTCCCCCGGCGTCAGGTAGTACTTCCAGTGGCAACGTTACTCAGGCATTGGAATCTTAGCTTCTCGCTCAGCTTCCTCTCTGGATATTGTCGCTAAATGTGGATAAAATAGTGTACATACTTCCAATAAGCTCCACAAATTCGGAATAAGATTGACGCAGTGTAACCGGCGTGGATACAGACTTCGGATCCGTATTCGCGAGCTTTCATTTCTTGAGAATCACCCTTACCGCAGAGACCCTTAAATAAGGAAGGGTTGCTCTTGCCACCTCTAAACTCTAAGTATTCTTTCTGAAGCCGAGTTCGGTCCGAGTAAATGGAGGCCTTCCGGTCACGGTCGATGCACACGACAAGCCCTTGGTCTGTTTCGCGTAAATGCTAATTATATCTCTCACTTTCTGTGAACGATTACCCAATGCGGAATGGTTTGCCTTCAACACCGAGCGCTGATGGAGGACCAGTCTGCCAATGTCCGATCTTCTCCTGCGAAGGTCGAGAGCATGCATCTGGGACTTCTGAACTAGAGTCTACGCGTGGCATCTGCGCAGTGGGTTTCGAACTCTCACTGGAGGGCGACCAAAACCTACGGCGGCCAAGTCGACGTTATTCTTTGACATAATGCTTATATCAACGTCGATTTGAGCATCAAAGCATGCTAACATATGTACGCTCATAATTGGTGGAAAGACAATGGAATTGAGTCGATTTGGTGTACATGTACATACTACTTCCCTATGAAGCGCGTGTAACTTCCAATAGCTGTATCTTGAGTAATGCAATGTGTATTAGAACCGTAAATTGATCATTTAGACATCAGCCATAAAGGAAAGATAGAAGAGAACCTGAAAAATTATGTTACGTCTTTGAAGTCAAGCACAAATCGTTGAGGATCGATTTGGCATCCCAGTATTAATATAAGCAAAACACACCTTTCGTGCCATCTGTCGACAGAAAACATAAGAGAAGAGGCCAGCGAATATATTAGCAAAATTTAGTACCGGGAGATACAAGATGCCTTACGAGGGCAAGGCGTCTCGTAGTTGGTAATTGGGTCGTGAGGGCTACGAAGTAAAATAACTTACAGGCACCTGCAGTCTCTGCAAACGACGCAGCATCAGGCCGGAGCGTCGTGGTGCCCCGAAAAGATCACTGGCAAATCTGATGCACATACTTACGGCTCTTCATCTGCACAGCATTGACAGATGCATGGTCATTTACACCATACCGACAGGAAAATGAGGAGTGGATAATTCTGAGTTCATGGCAGAGTAGTGGAAAGGAGTAAGAGGCAAGGACTCGGGATTATGACTCGGATTAGCGAGGACACAAAAATGCGGCAAAATGTGAATGGTCCATCGACAAACAGTAACGAGACACAACAGGCCCTCCAGCAACGAGAGAACAAGTTTTGCAGATTAAAAAATGATTGCTTCCGAGTTTTCTGTGGAAAGTAGCTAGGGTTCCCCTATGCTCCTGGAACGACAGCATCCCGACTAATTATAGCCAATGCTTCAAACTGCGTTGCGACGTACCCGAGCTAATTATGATAGGGAAGACTCAGCCGCGTCACTTACCCACTCAAAAAAAGTGACTTTGGAAATAGGGACAAGCACACGGTTCTTTATGACGACCACTACACCATGCCCAGATCTCCGGATTTGGGGAAAAAATGCCAGACGAGAGAGATGTTCATAGACGGATGCACCCTCAAAAATCCATAGTTTTTTACTTCGCCTTTGCCGCTTGTATAGATTCCGAGGAGTAAGTTTCATGGGATTCCGGACGGAAGGTGCAAGAAATGAGTCATTAGGGAGATTTGCCTAATTGAATCGTCGCTGTTACGGTTGAGGATCTATGAAAGACTCATTTCGGGCTGTCGCCTGTACTTGGTTCCTGTTCGCTTCTTGAATTTAGATTCAGGATGAACCTCCGTGTTTTCGGCCCCAGTGGCACTCCTGAGAAGCCACGAAGATCTTTTTCAACGGCCAACATAATTGCGGAGGACTCTGGACTCGAACAAGGACTCGAGGCTGGGAATAACTTCGCGCGCGCACCTTCTCGGTCCTTCTAATATCGAGGCAGAAATTTAAATCAACCACTTCAAGATGAGCAGAGACATGAAAACAATAGAGCTGTTATCCCTAGTTCGAGAAACCTAGCTAAGTCTTGAGTAACGAAGAGGAGAGCTCCTTCGAAACTCCAAGCTAAGTGCTTACCATTATGTAGACATTATACGAGAGTTTCGGATAGTCCCTCTATATGTCTATATAGAAGTAAGTGAGTATGCAGTATTAGTGAGCATGTAAAAGTACGTTTGAACTGGACCCATAAGCTCAAGTTGCCCTCGGTTCTAGCACCAGTGGGAAGGCTCGAGTTCGAGACTCGAATACTACCGCTGGAAAAACTGCTCGTTACGGGATAGGTGTCGCGTGATTCCTCGGGCAGGGGGCATGGTGAGTGTAGGAGGGAGGCGTGTTGGAAACGAGAGCTTTCCCGGGCACTTTCAATAATGTTCCGTTGTAATTCGTGAGCCTATCCGTTAGAGTTAGCGCCCAATGAATATTAGCCTGATTGGCGCTCATAGCCGCCGGAACTATAAACTTTCACCTCCACCTCCATCTAGTTGCTACGAAGTAGAGCGTTCTCTCTCTGTTTCCTTATTTCTTACCTTATTACACAGAAATTGTCTACTTTGGGTAGTTTCATACCCTATTATAATTTATACTTCCTGCATAGGTCCTATTTGCAGTGTGCACGTTCCTGATTCAAACTGTCACGACTCGCATCAGCTCTTCCAGTGTATTGGGTATGTCACATTATTCTCCAGAGCCCTACACCTCGTGTTCGAGCAATTCTTGGCGTCTTACACCATCCATCTGTCAGAAATACCTCGTCTAAAAATGCAGGAATCTCAATTGCCAACTTCATGTTCTAGTTCCCTCTCCGAAACTCAGCCTCTTCTAGGAAGACGACGAGAACGAGAGAGTCTCAAGTTAATCTGGTCCGAGGCTTTGACTGTCATGAAATATGCTGTTCCGATCTTTGGGTGAGTCCTGTTTGCTTAACCAAGTCTCGGCTCAAATTCAGCCCGATATCAGGATTAATATCCTCGAGTATTCGCTCGTTGTTGTTTCCGTGCTATCTATTGGCCACATATCAACAATTGCCCTTGCCGCTATTACCATTGGGGAGATGACTGTGAATGTGACTGGGCTGAGTATCATAATGGGTTTCGCAAGTGCGCTGGATACGGTTCTACCTTCAGCATGGACCAGTGAAAGGCCCGAGCTGGTCGGGCTTTGGACCCAGAGAATGACGTTAATTGTGGGGTTGACTTTGGTCCCAATAATCGCCCTCTGGCTCAATGCCGAAGCCGTTCTTCTGAAACTAAACCAAGAGCCAGAGGTGGCGAAGTTGGCTGCGCTGTATCTGCGATACATGTGTATTGGAATACCCGGTATGTATGCTTGCTTTGTATGGCTCTCCGTTCTCAAATTGCTCCTTTCTAGCATTTGCATTCAATTGTGTAAGCAGGTACGTTGCGGTCTGCTTTTGATTCCACGTTTTTAGTGTTAAATTAACTAGACGGTATCTTCAATGTCAAGGTCCGTCTTGAGCCGCTGACATTCCTCATGAGAGACGGTCGCTTAATCGTAGTTGTTAATAGGTCTATTTTCCGTTCCTACCCGTATCATTATCGTCGTTGCACCGATTAATGTGCTCTTAAATTATCTCCTTGGTACGCCTCTTTTTGGTTCTTCGTACGTGTCCCATTCTCATGTCTATTTCGAACAGTATGGGGACCGCCAGCAACCAGGCTTGGGTTTATCGGAGCCCCAATAGCCACATCCATATCATACTATCTCCTGGCGCTGTCATACATGGTTTATGGGATCTTCTGGGTTGACAGGAAAGCTTGGTATCCCATTACCCTGAGTAATTTGCGAGGTGTCTTTGGATTGAGAAATCTGAGTCTCCTATTCAAATTGGGCTTAGCTGGTGTCGGTCAGTAAATATTCGGCTCCGACGTCAGTGTTCTAGCTGATATATAATATTAATAGGGCAAACCGTATCGGAATGGTGGGCATGGGATATCGTTGCCTTGGTCGCATCTCAGTGAGTTGTACGAATCCTTCTTGCACATTTGTCTCTACATTCGTGCCTTCTGATACTTCACTGAAATTCTTACAACTGCCTCTTCCATCAGGTTAGGCTCCGATGTCATCCTAGCCTCTCAGTCCATTCTTGTCATAACCTCATCTACCACCTGGCAAGGCCCTTTCGCATTGGGAATCGCTGCCTCAATACGGTTAGTTCGCACCTATTTGATCTGCATACAGCGTCTGAAATAAGTCTAATGTAGCATCGGAAATCTTCTTGGAGATGGGGATGCTCTACGAGCTGGAGCAGCCGCTAAAAGCGCGGTAATAGTCGGGTTTGTTATTGCAGGTGTCATGAGGTATAGTCTTCTCCTGCGACAAAGCTGGCTCTTCTTATCGGCTCTTCTTAATAGCGTTGTACTTCTTGTCTTCCGTGGTTCCTTCGCATACTTGTTCAATAATGACCCAGGTCAGCGTTCAAGACTCTTATCTCCTCTTCCCTTCTTCTGATCTTTATTTTTATTCAGATGTCGTTTCAACAGTCGCTTCCATCATGCCTCTTCTTGCCACTTTCCAAATTTTTGACGCCACTGCGGGTATTACATCTGGCATCCTACGGGCGAGGAGTAAACAAGTCTTGGGTGCAGTACTGAACATTACGTGCGCATGCTGTGCTCTAAAGCTCCTTACATTTGACCTAACCTAACCCCTTCCTTATACAGCGCGTACTATGTTCTCGGAATTCCGTTTGGTATCTTCCTCGCGTTCTCATCCTCTACACATATGGGACTTGCGGGTCTCTGGGTGGGACTTACAATCGCGCTCATCTATTGCGCCGGCTTTGGCATTGCGATGAGCGTGTGGACGCCAGACTGGGAACAAGAGGTTAAGAAAGTGGAAAAGAGGGTGGAGGAGGAGGGAGAGAGAGAACGAGAGAGGGAGGAGCAGGAGAGAGAACGAGCTGACAGTCGGAGGAAAAGTCGAATTTGGGCTGCCGCTGAGGACGCTGAATCAAGCTCGGGTAGTTGTTGCAGTGGAAGGAGCAGCGTTCACAGCACTCACGACTAGAATCTAATTTTTCAAAAGTAACTTATTCTAGATTTATCTGTATAATAAGGTCCGAGAGACTATAGAGGTAATTGGTCTTCTAGATTGGACACCTTTTGATTTGCGATAAATCATTGGAAACTTATTTTGCCCACAGAATTAGATTCCAAGGTCTGCACATAAGCACTGTTAAATTCAATAAGCACATCTGCTCCTAGTTCCTGTTGCATTCCAGGGGTAGGTGGCAAAGGCAGAGAAAGAGGCACAGGAATCTTCTGTCAGAGTGGAGAATTTTGAGCCGCTGTGCATGAAGTCAACCTGTCATCTTCACTGAATCAATTTCTCAAGTTCCTCGGCCTATCCCTCCTCTCTCTGTCGTTCCTTTTTGTATCGTTATCCACATGATGCAGTTAGTTTCCTGTAGTTCTACCATACCTGGATTTCGTATCTGATATGTGAAAGATAGGTGAAAGAAAATGTTATGCAAGGCCCGCCTAGCTCAATCGGATAGAGCATCAGACTCTTAGAATAGACAGTGGGCTATACGGAAATTTATGGCTGGTATTTTTCTTTTTTTTTAACTATCCGAGTATTCAGGTATGAATGGTATCATCAGTGCCAAGCCCGTAGATTGCTCGCCTCAGCTGGGTTCCTACAAAGTCGCGATGGAATCCCAGAGCTAACTCGAACCCTTCCACACGGATTGCTATCGTCCAGAAGGACAGTAGAAATAACTTTGATGGTACTCGAGCTTAAGACCTGGCAGTTAGTTTAGTCACCCTATATACCTTTAGGTTCGGCTCGTTTACGCCTTTGCTCCTGCCATAAATGGCACTGCAGGTGCCTTCCATCGTCCATTTCGCATCCTTTTTTCCTCATTTTTTACTGTGGTCCGTTCTGAGTATGTTCAGTTTTCTTGCCCTCGCTGCCTTCTACCTTCAGGAGTCAAGACTTCATTATTATTTCTCAAAAAATGAAACATTCAGTATCTGGGACTCTCCCTCCCAATGGAAACCTGTGAAGGACACCCAGCTGGGACTTTCAAGGAAAGTATGACTGTAATGTCATTCAATTTTATTATTTCACTCCTTCATAGAGGGACCCAATCAGTCCTTTCAAATTAAGCCTCAAGCCTCAAGATGTCTTTAATCATAGCGACAAGGGTTGAGGGTCTGGTAGTACTGATCAGATGAAAACTCTCAGTACGTCCATCCCATTTCAGTAACTACTTTTTGTACATACATATCATATGCCTAAGTACTTCTCCCTCCTCATGAAGACTGTAAGAAACAAAAATAGGTGTTCGGCCTCCTGCTACTTGCGGCCCCTGCTACTTGTGGCCCCATACCCTATCTCATTCGGGCGATAGTACATTATAAAGTATTGATACACGCATAGGAAAGGGGGGCAGACTCGGAGTATAATGCAACCTAAACCGGCTCATCACTGTCAATAGGGAAATCTAGTTCTTCTCCATCATCGTCAAGTTCAATCCACGGTGTCTCTGCATCTTCGAGCCTGAAGCAATGTGTGAGCGAGCAGTTACACGGAACGAGTACGGAAACTGACACAGATGCTTCATCTACGGGTCCAGCTGAACGAGAGATGGACCCCACTCTTCCCCAACTAATCCCTTTCAAAGAATATAGAGGAAAAAATACGTGTTCGCCTTTATCGTTGAAGCCTTGTTTGAGAATCCCTTGTGCGCCACCAGCCTTCCATTTTGTACCGATACCTCCTCCTACTGTTAGTCCGGGAACAGCAGAAGCGATAGGGACATCAACTTTTAGACTGAGCTCGAACAAGTGATCCTCTTGGAGAGTTTAATAATGTGCTAAGGAGGAATGAATAAAGATGCTCAACTCACTGCTTTTTCCGAGATAAAGGAAGAATGCAGGGCAACTGACGACATCTGTACAGATTGCCCTACCTTTCAGAAGGGATTTGAAGCGTTTTTCAAGTATGGTTCCCGTCGGAAAGCCCTGCATGCTATGTATACGGGGGAGGAGGAGAATCAAAAGTGCTCCGCGAGAATTTTTGAACTCCCATTTTCCTTCGAAACCTGCCTCGGCTAAATTCTGGCTATAGGTCGCGTTAGGAGTGCGAAATGTAATAATAACAAAGTAATGAACATACAATCCAATGTCGACGCTAGGAGATAAGCCTATCTCCCTGACCCCTCCCGATGTATACCGCTCGATATCAACTGGCGCAGTGGTCTTGACAGGATAATCCTCCATTACTGCACGAGTATCCGGATGCTCATAAAGATTTCCCTCTATGAGAAGCTCCCCCGTTGCTCGGTCGAGGCGACCAAAATCTCCAACCTAAGTTCAAGACGACTAAGGAAATGCTCTGGTTCCACCGAGTTAAAATAAGTCCTGTCTAACCTTGACCTCCTTATTCACGTCCATATTGGTCCATTTGTTGTTGGTTACCTGGAGGAGGAGATCAATGAATTTTCGTGACTCTCGCTGGCCAAATGTGAACATCGAGGGCGTGGAATGTGGATGGGATGCATGTGTTGATCCTATCTCTCTGGTCTGAACTACTTATAGATACCGAGGTTAGAAGCTCACCTGATGAACTATAAACGTCGAAAGAGGATGTAATCGATGGGCAGATTGGAGGCATTACTCCAGACTTGCTCCTGACGCATGTAATGGTATGATTCGATGACGCAATGAGCTACGATCAGCAGATTTCCCAATGCTGTCAATCAGGTAGATTTGTGGATATTGAGTATTGGATATCAAAAGCTTGTATTAGTTTACAAATACATAATCGTTTAAAAATACAAACGCTAGAATCGAAATTACAATCATCAAAGCATCGTTACAATCGTCCTCAGCCAGAGGCAATCATACACAGGATACACTCGTCAAGGAGGCACCCATCTGGGTTTACAAGCGGGACGGATTGAAGCGCAGATCCAACCCCATCCAACTCGTTTTTTGGCATCACAGAGTAAGCATATGGGGGGAACGTAGACAACTCTGCGAGAGTTATCTTATCCGGATCCAACTCATCATCGGCGTTTGAATTGAATTGATAAAAGTGCACCCGCTCCTCCAACCGCGACCTCTCCCTCTCAATCCTCGCTTCCTGTTCTTCTTCGTCACTCAGCTCGTCACACTCCGGCACCGACTTTATCAATTCCGAAACTGTAGGGACTTTTTGGGCCGTCTCTAACTCGGAATTCATGAGCCTGGCTTTCTTGCGAATGTACAGCTGTTCCGGATGGATCGTAGAAAGACGTAACTGGTTGAGAGGGAGGGGTTGAAGGAGCCGAGGGTTGATTGTTTGCGTTTTGAGTATGGAGTCGAGTTCGGGACGTGTCGGTGTAGGAAACTGTGGCAAGATTTTGGAGATGAACTCTTCATAGTCATCCTGAGACAAGGAAAGCGTAGGAGCAGCAGCAGGAGCTGATGCAGACGACGGGATGGATAAAGATCCCGCCGAAGGAGCAAATGATGGGCTTTGGTGTTCGATAGGGAGTGGCGCTGGGGAATTCGACCTGGAAGGCACGAATATCGGTATGGAACGATTACCGGCGTGACTATCGTATTTGGGTACGGTAGATGCACCCCGGGCCACTTCGTCCATAGCGCTAGCTTTCCTTTTCTTCTTTTTCACAGAAGAATCGGTGGCCCGACGAGGGTCAACTTCACCAGTCCCAACTGTAGAAGACTGTGCAGTCACTGTCATCAAGTGCTGCTGGTTGAGGGCAGAGAAAGTTTGCAAATTCGACAGCGACGAACGATATGAAGGACCTGCCGCGTGGTCCTGTGGACGTTGTGGCGTGTTCATCATAGTGGAAGGGGAAGTAGTGTCCGATGACCTAATCTGGGCAAAGAGGCTTGAGGCGCTCGAAGGCATATCAATTCGTCCCCGACGAGCTATGTTAGTACTGCTAACGTCACCATTCGGCTGCTCCAAGGGACGAGCAGAGGCAGAGGAAATTGAAGGGGTACGTGTTTGAGCGTTTCGCCGTTGAGGTTTCGGTCTTTGAGGCTGTTGGGTAGTGGAGGGTTGGGAGGTCTGCGCGACTGGCCTCTCAAGCAACTGGCGTGAGACAGGCACTGGAGACTGTACCGGTGAGGACCATTGCTGATGTTGGGATGGAGCAACGTGTCGGTTAGACGCAGATGCCGGCGCCGGAGTCGGTGGACTAACACGAGTCGTTGAAGGCATTGGTAACGAGGAGTGGGGCATCGGTATTCCCCTACGCTCCGTTGATGGAGTTGTACTGGCAGGCAATATCGACGATACTCCAGCTGAATGACTAGAGAGTTGACTGGTTGTAGAAGGGACAGAGAGATTCCAAGTGGGGGCATCCGGAACGCCTAGGGCCGACGGCGGGCGTGAAGACAGTGGAGAAGGTCTACCTATAGACGAGGATGGTACCGATAGCGTCGAAGGTGCCTGTACAAATGCAGGAAGTTGAAAATGGGAGTGGGACGGCGATCCAAAGCTATTCTGTTCATTATAAGAACCGACGCGATTCCCGAGAAAGTTCAAGCTCGTACCTGTCTCTGCGCGGCCACAAAAGGAGAAAGCACCTGCTGCTGCTGCCCATGATTAGCCGCAAAGTTCCCATCCACATTCGGCGAGGACATTGACAAGGGTGTGGGTGTCGATACGTCTGCACCCCCCAAAAAGCGCGCTAAACTATCGTCACCGCCGTGAAGAGGTGTTTGGCGCATCGCAGATCGAGCTCTGTTTTGGTATTGCTCGAGGAGGGATAACGCAGGTAAGTTGCTGGGATGGGAGTATGGGTTGGAGCCAAGACTCAGGGAGGTTGAGGAAGATGGAGGATGGCTATATGATGACGACTGAATGGCTTGGGGTGGACTATGATGAAGACCAATCTGATTCGATTTTGCAGCCACACTCATGACATTTCGACCGTCGCCGGGCAAAGCTTCAACGAAAGGCGGAGATGAATGATAGGAATTCGAGTGGGAGGGCAAACCGGTCGTGTCACGAGTGAATCCAGCACTCTGAACTCCGGCGGCTGAAAATGCATCTTTCAAAAGTGTGTGGCGAGCGTAGTTCTTGATAGCATTATCATTGCCCGGCGCAGCCGTCGACAGATGCGAAGACATTGGAATGATGCTTCGGGCCATAACCTGTATAGCTGTGTCGACGTTCTGAATATTGAGTAGCGTGAGGCTGAGCGGTAGAGATAAATATCGTTAAACTTGAGCCCGAGATTGAGAGAGTAAGAGAAAGACCAACATGGATGATCCAATAGCTTTATTCAACTGGCTAGCGGCAACGATGCCATATTGGGCCACTCTCTCTACTGCCGAGGACAAAGCAGTAAACAAAAGCAAAAAAGACCTTTGTGCCTTTGTACCACAAACCCAGATGCCCACAAACGAAATTTCTCTAAAAATGTACAAACGTACCCTTTTCTGCTCTGAAAGTTACTAGATTTCTTTCCTTTCCTGCAGATGTGAAAACGAGGCTACGATGGCAACAGAGAATCCGGCTCAAAGCACCCCCGCCTCACTCTTCAATCCGGCCAACCAAGTGCGATTGTGACGCAGAAGCATCTGATGCATCGTGGAAGATTCTTGAGGGCAATGGGTACGGGAAACATTTCGAAAAGAGGGCGAAATGCTGAAAGCAACCGTGAGGTTCAGGAACAAGATCAAATGAGGAAGGTCAAAGCAAGCTTTTGCAAAACGTGATTCAGGCGTCTAATCCTGAGCGCTCACTTTGCAGCCTACGCTTCATTGGATCGAGAATTGGGATCAATGATTGGGTATAATTGACGGGACAACTGACAAAAGCTATTCCATGATCAAAGATCGCTGAGTTATCCGAGATGGTATGTAGGTATCTATCGAATAGTAAATAATCTACTTAATGCTATCGTATTGCTATTGCATGTGAACTAACTTGAAGGTCCTAGAAGCCCCACCTACAAACCTGTCTAGCAGGTCTCTCGGTGGTCCAGGCATTCCCTTACCCGTTTTTGATAGGCACCTTGTTCGGTTGTATTATCTACTTGTAAGTACTTGGTTCCTTTTTTTGCTTTGTTTGGCTTCATATCGTTGCTACCTACTTTTCGGTTTTTACTATTTTAATTCTACATCTATCTATCTATCTATCTACTTTTAGGGTTTTTCTAGGGTTGTTTTTGGCTGCTTTACTTTTTGGTGTTTCGCCTGGGGCTCCTCCTCTGCTCCGAGTCAGAGTAGCGAAGCGGTCCACCTGCAATCCTTACTTGCGACATCCCTCAACTTGGCCTGTCGTACCGAATCCAGGTCGTACCGGTGTTACCTGCGCCCTTGACCACAACTGGGTGGTGCCATCTTCGATATACTTTAACGCAGGCGCTGCGGAGGTCAGCAAGTACAGCCCCGTTTACCGACTCCCATCGGCCGAGAGAAGTACCGCCCCATACCCGTCTCTTTGCGCTGCGGAGGTCAGCAAGCACAACCCCGTTTACCGACTCCCGTCGGCCGAGAGAAGCACTGCCCCATACCCGTCCATCTACGCCGCCGAAGACCAGCTTCGTTAAATCTAGGCCCACGTCAGAGGGTGTTGAGTGCTAAGCAAGCCGGGAGAACCGAGGATAGCAAAGTCGACGACTGCAAGTGGGAATTCGTCAGCTTGGACTACTGGCCGACCACCCGTATCTGAAAGCGTCTCTTGCTTGGACGCTAGATATAGAACTGATGGGTTCTTGATTCTTACAGCTTTGATTGTAATTTGTTAACGGAGAAGGGGTTAATTAAGGGTTTTACTGGCAGTAATTTTTGATTAACTCATCCCCCCTGTTTCAATATCTTATTTTCATCAACGTCTCAGTGGCAGAAGTTGCTCAATATAGTTGTGCATATAAGGTACGATCCTTGCGGAGGCATAAGTATGCGTACGCGTGAAATACGCGATTTTCATGATGTCACGCGTCTTCCCTTTCTCTGAGCTCCCCTGGCGTAAATCGTTGGCTGTCTGATACTACCAGAAGCATGGCTACCAGTCATTCAAGCGCGAAGGTAGTACAATACAGTAAAGGAATCATCATTCGCAAGTAAGCACTTATTCCAAGAGCAAATGGGTAAGTATCCTATTGTATCCCAAGCGTTAACATCATGAACATCATGGGAATTATGCCCTATTTGTGGTCATTGTAAGTGACACTCATGAAAAATCCTTTCGCCATTACATTATAGAATAATAATTTATAGTGGATCATCTTCATTCTAAGATACTGTCTATGAGAGCTTTCTTTCCCTAGAGCAATGTGAAGATTCACAACCCGGCATTTCAAACTAAACCTGATCAACTTCGTTGAGAAATTCTGTTATAAATTTCCAAGAGAAGCTGATATCACTTGACCCCCCATGTTACACCATCCTGGTGATCGCACCGCCTTACTCAAGCCAGCGCGTACGTCAAACTGTGGCCTCCAGAACTTATGCAATGGCAACTCCAATAGTCCAAAGCATACCATTGAGCTTGGGGCATCCAATCAGTATCACGACGGCCATCGGGAAGCAGCAGATCCAGGCAGGATTGCGCCAGATAGTCATCATAAACTTGTGGGATGGGCCATCGCGCTTCGCGCGTGGCATGTACGAGTCCGGACATGTATAATGAGACAAACTTGCAAGTAGGTATTTTTTTGAGTAGAACATATCTGACATATTGTAGCGGCGTGTCATGATCTTCGTTGTTACATTACTTACTTCCCGCTCACTTACCATTCACTTGCTCATCTCCTTCTTTATCTTATCAATAACTCCTTTTAGTTCTCCATTACATAACCCTCGTACTACTATTTAAGCCAGCAAGTATGTAGAACTAGGGTAACCTTTTTAAATCAACACCTTTACCTTGTCACTTGTCTGAATGCTAAGCTCAGTGCTCACTCAACTCAGCAAGCCTTCCC